>JBBPUD010000025.1:0-49182 GCA_038094475.1 Phylloporus aff. rhodophaeus | reverse complement strand
TCCGTACCGAGTACGACACCGACGAGCCGCCCCCGCCCCTCCCTCCCCCTCCTCACTCTCTCCAACCTCCTCCGCACATCCACAAGCCCACGAATCATCTCCCCCGCACCCTCCCCCTCCTTCTCGCTCGCCTGCAACGCCGGATTCGACGGGTCCGCAAGCTCCGCCTCAAGCACGGCAAGGTCCGCCTGGAGCACCCGTAGCCGTGCAGGTAGTGTCAACGCACGCGTGGGCGAGCGCGAGCGCGATAAATCCTCGGATGACGACGGCGGGTACACGTACCGCGTGCGCTGACCTGCATGGAGGGTGAGGTGTGCGCGTACAGAACAGAGAGGGACGTACGGGCGCGCTCGGCCTTGCGGAAACGCTTGGAGGCGTCGGCGAGGCTGATGAGGTTGTTTGTGTCGAGCTCTTCGGGGTTCGTCTGGGTAGTCGCCGCCGCACGGGCCCGGGCACGGATGGCGGTGGGCTCGTCATCGCTCGAGTCGGCGCCCTGTTCGAGATCAGTGGGAGGGTGGATGGTGTGGACGGATACGCACGTCACCGTGAGACGATGGGAAGACATCCTCTGTCTCATAGACATCTGGTGCTGTGTCCTAGATGGGTAGATCAGTTGTGGGTTAGTAAAGAAGACATTGTACGAACGATATCGGGGAGGTTGGCATACTTGTTTGCGCTCATGATCAATGAAGTCGACAACTCGGACTCACAAATCACAAACTTTTTTGCTACCAGTGCGATCACCCGAAGCGAACCCCGAGTAAAAATTTCGTCACCTGAGCGATTCGAACACTCGCGGTCAAAGACCAACCGCTTTGCTGATTTAGCAGGCGATCCCGTTAACCACTCCGGCAAAGTGACCATGCACGTAATGCGGAAAGAAGCAACCAAGTGTCAGTTATCTATCTGTCATTCGAACGAGCAAAGTGTATGACTACAAGCAAAAGAAACAGGTGACAGTCCTTCCGTCAGTCCTGAAATCACTATGATTCGGTCAAAGAAGATACCAAAATATCACCTTTAACTAGAATTTACCCGCTGCACTTTCTTTGCCACCGCTGTCCTGTCCCACTGCTCGGCAGTTGTTGACCGTGAACGTGTCGTTGAGCCGGAGGTGGCGCTGGACCGTGTTCATCGCGTACGATGTAGGTGTAATCCTAGAAAGCGGATTATGCTTACGATGACCACGCAAAGAGCCGCAGAATACTCACTTTTAGTACGATAACAGGGACACCCATCCGCCTGTACTACAATAAACCCCTCCATTCGGTTAACTCTACACCGGTAGTCTGCAACCTAGAAACTTTGGGCTAGACCGACCAGCTCTGGGGGTTGTAGGTCAAATACATCATTGGTTATTGGATGAGGTTTAGAGCGGCGAGTGACATGCTTGCCCACTACCCGTGGCATCCCCAGGCCTGCGACTCGCTTCTTTCTTGCAACCGCCACCCTCATGAATTCAAGCTTTGGATCGCTAGTACTCTATCCAGAAGATTTTGCAGTTCTCTTCATTCCAGAGTCCAGATATACTAGTCCGAGCGTCTATGCAATGAGATAATACAACCTCCAGAACCATCCAAACCGACCCTCAAGATTTGTCTTCACCTCTTGATCATCCAATTCATCATTAAAGTCTTCTACGTGCTCGTCTGCATATAGGTCCACACTGTGGATATCAACAATGTCAAACTTGTTCGTGGATCCTGTTGCGTGATCGTTAGAGTCAGTGAGGATTAGAGGCGTGGATTCGTTGGTTGCCTCCGAGGGCTGATTACCAGGAGTGGTTGTCGAGATGTCCTTGGCGAGTACCCAGACGATGTACATGATGATCATGACCGGTATCTCGATGTAAAACGAAACAAAATCGATACCAGAGAATGTTGGGAAAATCGAGGACCAGCCTTGGACTGCAAAAACGAAATTACATTAGGCCATGTGATGGGGGAGGACTTACTGAGAATCAATATCGACACGCTGATGACCTATGATGAAGTGAGGACGTGTCATGGGCAAAAAGGGTATCACATACGACGAAATAAGGACCCCAGGGCCATGTCCAGCGAACGTAAAACTTGAGTTCATCCACGGTGCGGTTCTGGGCAATCCATGCCTTTCTGAATCTGTGACTGGCAAGCCCGATGGACAACCATGCAATCTAAAAACAGTGAGCAAAGGTGCAATCGAGGGAGCTGGCCTTACTTGGTTAGAGACGCCAACGATATTCTGCAGCCAACCCCAAAGTTGGCCACTGCCTATGAAACTGCTGGAAAAGCACAAGATACTGATGCTACTAGTGGCTAGCAATGCAAATATGGGAACGCCTTTGGACGTGGTCTTTGAGAAGATGGTTGGTGCTTGTCTGCGAGGAGAGACGACAGAGAGACCGTATAGGACGCGAGTACCAGCAAAGAGAGCATGATTTCCGGCAGAGAAGACGGATGTGAGAATGACGGTATTCATGAATGAAGCAGCAACGGCTAGAGAAGATAAGAGGGAGACTACAAGTGATGGCGAGGGACATACTTGATCCGGCCAGCTTGAATACGAGGGTGAATGGGGATGTTGTGGTGGACCTATTTGAGAGGTTTGGGTAATTCCACGGGACTGGGGAACATGAGCAGATAGAATTCATGTGAATGTAGAACAGACCATTGAGACCGATGAGCAAGGCACTCAGGATATAAAACAGGAGTATGCTAGAGAGCGCGTGAGGTTGTAGCAGATGCCAGGGTGGTTCTCTTACCGCCAAAAGACGAATTTGACAACTTTGGGCATGTTCCGAGATGGGTTCTTTGTTTCTCCGGCGGTAATGCCGAGACTTTCAGTTCCGCCATCTGGAGAAGGATGAGCCAAGAGAAAGAACAGGGACGAAGGAACGTGCATGCAAAGCTAGCAGTGACA
Organism: Phylloporus aff. rhodophaeus; assembly: GCA_038094475.1. Lineage (NCBI taxonomy): Eukaryota > Fungi > Basidiomycota > Agaricomycetes > Boletales > Boletaceae > Phylloporus > Phylloporus aff. rhodophaeus. The sequence continues at coordinate 46,281 of JBBPUD010000025.1, read as the reverse complement.
AATACTTTTGCAAAGCCAGAGAACCCATTGACAAAGGGCGCGCCTGGAATGGACCAATAGCGAGTACCGATGTAAGCGTGTTCGGTATTTAGGCCGACATTGACGAGTATGCCGAGAATGATGAACAGAATGATTGTAGCGACCTTGAGAAATGCGAGCCAGTATTCTGATAAATGGTGAGAAGTGGACAAGAGGGAGGGAGGGGGATACCTAGTTCGCCATATGCGCGCACATGGACTGCGTTTATGGAGACGAGGATGAGCCAAGCGAGGAGACTGATGACCCATGGGTTCCAACTGGTCCAAAACTGGAGCACAAGCTGGGCAGCAGTGAGATCGGACGCGACGGAGACGGCGTCATTGAACCAGTAGTTCCAGGAGAGGGCGAAGCCATAGGAGGGGGAGAAGAAGCGGGTGGTGTACGCGTTGAACGAGCCTGTGGAGATGAGCACATGCGAAAGAAAGAGACCAGGACGCACCTGCGATGGGGTACTGGGTAGCCATCTCGCCGAGGAGGAGGAGGGTCACATAGACGATGAAGCCGACCACGGCGTAGCAGATGAGCATGCTCGCTGGCCCGCCCTCAGCGAGCGACTTGCCAGTACCGAGAAAGAGCCCAGTCCCGATGGTGCCAGCGATGGCGATCATCTGGACCTGCCGTGCTGAGAGGCCCCGCTGTAGACCAGACATGGTCAGTGTCAAGTTATCTCACGACGACCATGTCCACGACGCTCGTCGATTTTGTCTCTGCGACACCCCCGCCGCTGATCGCCCGCCTCATCCCGCTCGCGCCCGCCATCCACCAGCTGCGACACGTCGTCGACATCGTGTCGTGGTCGGCCCCGTGGGAGGAGTCGGCGCTGCTCGTCGCGGTGTGGTGGGCAGTCCTCCTCTTTGCCGACCTGACACTTCAGTACGCCCGTTCGCTGTCCCTCGTCCCCGACTAACCCTCGGCCAGGTTCTTTCTCCCCATCGCAGTCCTCGTCGTGCTCGCCTTCTCCTCGGCCGCCCCGTCTCCGTCGCCGCCCCCGCTCGCGACTGAATCGACCGTCCTCGCCCTCATCGATGATCTCGCCGTCATCCACGCATTTCTTCCCGCCGCGTCTGTCCCAGCACCATCCGTGATGCTCCTCCGCACCGCCGCCTTTCTCTATCCGCCCTACCTTGTGCTCACCTACCTCGTCCCGCTGCGCATCTGCATCGCTATCGCTGGTACACTCCTCCTCATACATCACGCACGCTGGGCACGCAACGCAAGAGCAGCACTCGCTCGTAGCGCACACCTCCGCTGGGCATTCTACCATCTCTACGCCCTCGTCTCCGGCACGTCCCTCCCCGCACCAGCCACCCCCTCTCCCCCGCCTGAATACGCCTCTCGCCCTGCGTCTGGCTTCACAGAGTACACCAATGCCCAGTCCAACCCCGACTTCGAGGACCCCTCTGCACCGCGCCCCTCTCCTCCTCTTCGTTTCCTCTTCACTGTATACGAGAACCAGCGCTGGTGGGTCGGCCTCGACTGGACCGCTGCCCTCCTCCCTGGTGAGCGTCCATCCTGGTGCAGTGCATCCCACCTCCCCCTCCCCCCGCCATCCACCTTTTCCCTCCCATCTCCCACCACGTCCTACATCCCCGTCGGCAAACACGGGAGAGCAAAGCGCATTGCAAGGTGGACTTGGGAAGAACCAGAATGGCGCGTCGTCGTCCGCAAGGAGGGCCACGACGGCCTGTGGAGAATCGAAAAGACACCCCCAAAGGACAAGGACACGGAAGACACGACTGCCGCGCGAATGTTGCGCGCGGCGCGGGGCAGAGACCCCTCGGGCAGCGGACCCAGCGAGTCTCCAGAACGTGAGAAGAAGTCGCTTCCAGATCAACACGCCCAGGACCCATCTATCATTCCAGCGCATGAGGACGACATCGTGACCGACCCAGAGGGCTGGGTATATGGTGACAACAAGTGGGAAGGCGCCAGCAGCAAGGGCGGTATGGGCAAGTACACAAGATATCGTCGATGGACCCGCATTGCCATCCTCACGGAGACCATCGAACTCGTTGGTCCTGGCGAGTTTGGTGTCGTGCGAGACTCGACATACACCGACTCTAGCACTGGCAATACATCTTCTATGGTCACTGCTGGCGTTGCATCCCCCACAGCGTCCAGTTTCTCAGACTGGGAGAGCACCGGTTCGGCAGCTGAGCATCAGAGGGATTCTACTAGCACGAGAGGTATGCTCAGACAACGATTAAAGGCGGCCATGGATGGGGGCCACTGACGTTCGTTCCCGACACTGTATTATTATGGTTTCATGGTTTCGTTCCTACTTAGGAGTACCATCCAATGTAACAGTTTTTATGTCTGCCTCCATACTTTGACAGTCCCATCAGCACTCGCGGTAATCATTTCCCCCTCGCTCGGATGGTGCTCGGTCCAAGTGATCACCTTGTTATGAACCTTGGGCGGAGGGTTTGGCTGCAAGACTGCTGCCTGGACAGTACATCAGCTCCCTGACACGAGTGAGCACACTATTCCACCTACATCCACCAAGTCCCAAGCCCATACACGTCCATCTTCGTCTCCGCACACGACACTTGCTTCCTCAGGTCCAAAGCACGCACGACAACGGTAGGACGTGTGTGCATGCCCCGTGAACGCATTCAAAACCTTGCCTGTTGCTGCATCAAACAGCCTCACATGAGAATCGAGCGTAGAGACCAAGAGCGTCGTTGCATCTACAGACGGCACAACCGATGTCACAGGTTCTGCAAAGCAAAGACGTACACATGTGGCTCGAGGAGAAAAGGGAGAAACGCACGACCAACAAAGTCTGCACGGAGCTCTCCTTTGCGGAGGTCGTACGTGCGGACGTAGCCATCGACCGACCCAGCGATGATGCTCATCGCGTCGACGTGCAGCGTCTGCACCGCATCACGCGCCTCCTCAAGTACCTGAATCGGCGCCCGGGACTGTGCCCTAGTACCCATGTCGAGGGTGGAACACAAACGGGTGTATACCACGTACCGCAGATCCCACAACCTGACGGTCGCATCGTACGAGCCTGCATAGAGTCAGACACGGATGGGATAAGAGGAGCTGACGCACCGCTCGCCAGAACGCTCGCGTCCGTGTTGAACTCGACGGCGTGCACCTTGCCCATATGCCCCGCCAGTCGCCTCGTCGTCACCCCCGTCGCGACGTCCCAGACAAAGACGGACCTGTCTCCGCCCGAGGACGCCAGCTTGGCGTTGTCGTGAGCACTATACAGCGTCAACGCGGCACCTGGGGCAGAGATGGAACATACACAGATATGGAGAGGACTTCGTAGCCATGGGCCTCAAAGGACTTGATTTCGGTGCCCAGGTCGGGGTTCCAGAGGCGCACGGTGCGGTCTTGGCCACCGCTGAGGACGTATTTGGCGCTACCTTTGGCGTAGCGAACGACGTGTACTGGGCCACGATGGCTGCTGAGCGTCGTGTGTAGTGTGCGGGCGAGCGTTGGTGGGCCTCGTGAAGGTGCCATAGATCGAGCAAGACAGAAATTTCCCAGGGACTTATCTTCTCCTCATGGCACCCAAGCGAGCGTTGTCTCCTGCACCGTTACCTCTACCAAAGCGCCATCATGGTGCGTATTCAGCGTCGGCGCGGGTCATCGTCACCTCGTTCGACAACGCCTTGTATGATGAGCTGGTCCTGTTCATATTCTCCTTCTTGAGCTCGAGGGATCTCTGTACCGTGCAGGCAACCAACAAGAACTGCTCCAGGCTGGCATGCGACAATCAGGTACTTGCATACACGTTGCATTTTATGGAAGACGCTCAGCGACGCAATGCATCTCTGCATCGCCAACAGCTCTGGAGGTCGCTCTTCATTACAGATTTTGGAAAGACCCGCCTTCGGGGAGGAAAGGGGTTCTACAGCAGAAGAGGCGACCGTCTACTCAAGGGACTTCCATCCCGTGCACCCCTTCCACCAAACGACGCACAGAATCTCAACTGGAAGTGGATGTACCGTATAAGCTCGAACTGGAGAAATGGTGGGCATTATCAAGGCGACTCTTGCGTTGGCCATCTCATCCACGCACAAAAGGTCGCTGTGCAGTAGATAGCTGGGATAGTGACATCTATACCACACACCCCGAAAGTCCTCCGTGTCTAATGGGACTACCAAGGTTCCATGTCCTGCTGGCTGGCACCTTTACCATCTCTGCTTCCTCAGAAATGTCTCATCAGCCCGTCATTTTAATCAGATCTCGCCCGGATGCGGCTCACGCACTCAAGTGTAGATCGAGCGTTACTTCGGGTCCGGTAGGTGTATCCACCCTAGCTATCGACCAATCTCGACCATCATCCGCAAACTCTAATAAACAAGTCAGTCTTCTCCGCTTCGCTACTTTCTTATCCACAGGCGAATTCAGTATCTACGAGTACGACCCCCTATCGTATTCATCGTCCCCGAAGCTCGCTTATATCCCATTACCTCGTCACCGATTTCCTGTCATGCATGCTGCATATCATCACCCACTACTCGCCACCCTGTCCCACACATTCACACTCATGATATATAACCTCGACGGCGACACCATCACCCATACTCATTCGCTCAGCTCGTTCACGAGTCATCCTCCGACCTCTTTGATCTTGTCCGCCTTGCCCTCCTCGACATCATACAAGCTCGTCTTGGCATATGCTATCCCGGTATATCCGGCACACTGGAGCGTCGGTGTTACTGAGTTGATCATCTCATCCTCTGGTACCACAGTCGCTCTCTCAAACACGAGCACACCAGAGTCGCCCTCGGTCAACTTTACCGTGAGCAGGACACGTTCCGCGCGCGCCTTTGACGTACCCCAAGGCTGGATAAACCAAGACAAGCTCAAAGTCATGCGCGCACAGTGGGGCCGCAAAGTGAAACAGGTCGTAGATACCCAGACGGACGGGAAATGGGTCGTCCTTGCGCCGGGCGACATTCCCAGCCAAGACGCGTTGTCGTCGTCGTCGTCGTCGTCGTACGTCTCTCCGCCGAGCCACACGGCGACGCAACTCCAGCTGTATCGGCTTTACATGCCTCCGCGGGCTGAACCAAGGCTCGTGTTTGTGCGTACGCTCCATGGTCCTTTGGGCCCTGTCTCTGCGCTCTCCCTCGCGGACGGGCGGTGCGTCAGTCTTGGCGCCAATGGTTCGATATGGGTGTGGGACCTCGAGGGCGGGCAGGGGACGGAGATTGCAGGATCTGTCATCAGTGTGCACGGTGGTCAGGGTACCGTCGCGTTCGACGAACGACGGATCGTGACTTTTGGTATTAGAGGAATGGAGGAACGGAGATTTGATATCTAGTTGAATGTGTGAGTGTATGTCTGTTGCACGACGGTAACAATAAGAAAATTATCGGAAGTGTAGCTGGACGATCCAAAGCACGGCCAATAAAAAAACACAGGGAATCAACCAAGACTTTACCAAGTCGCCTTGAAGACAACTGGAAGCGATAAATAGTAATACAACGCAGGGCCAAGGCTAAAGACTAATGGGAATCGCTTCAGTGTTTCCTGTCAACCTTTGGAGTCCATTGTACCACTGGAGGTCGATCACTTTCCTTCCTTCCTGATTTCCATTCTCTCCCGACACTAGGCGCACCTTGACCCTCACGCGCTTCTGGGGTGGGATGCCTCTTGCCGTGTTGCTCGTAACCCCTTTTTCTCCCGGCGTCAATGACAACACCAGCCCCATCCTTGGACTTGCTATGCTCGCTCCGTGAGGTATTGACACTCGTCGGACGGTTATTTCCGACAACAGTGTTGATTCCTTGCAGGTCAGAGCCATCCTTATCGACACCGATCCCTCCTTCGCCTTGTGGATCCTTGTTCCACGCCTTCTTCGTATCGCCTTTCTCTGTCACGTCTGCACCTTTTCCTGGGTGAGTACCAAGAGGAACCCCAGACTTGTCGTGCGTGCTATCGTCATTTATGAGGTTGTCCACAGCGTAACTCTCTTTCCCACCTTCGCCCTCTTCTGTCTTGTTGTTGCTCGTCTCCATATGGGTATTCTTCGTCGCCGCACGTGCAGCTTTTTCCGGGTTAACACCAGGCGCAGCCTTGGAGTTGTCGTGTTCGCTCGGCGAGACAACTTCATTCACCAGGTTCTTCGTACGACCACCTTCGCCTTCCTCCGCCTGTTGGTCTTTGCTCCCGCTTGTCTCCTCATCACCTTTCTCCATCATATCTGCAATCCTTTTGGCGGTGTCCAGGTCCAGTTTACAACGACGCGTCAACACATTCATGATATCCTTCTTTTTGGGGCTCCTCTTTGCCGGAGCGAAACTCTTCAATCCCCTTAGCGTCCTTGCGAACCAAGAATGTGATTCTAGTGAGAAGGCCTCGCCTTTAAGAGCGCAAGTCTTCAGCAACTCGCGTATCGTCTCTTGCGACTCCATGTACTTGTCTTCTCCTTCGGGAGTGTCATCCGGGACAGCCGTTATACAAGCATGGCCGTCGCTCTTGAGGCCGTAGCCCTCTATGTGCTTCTTATTTCTGTTCCACCAATCCTCCATTTGCACTTCCTTCTCGAGGCCGGTGAAAACGAGTGCGATAGGCACCCTTGTGCTACAGAGACACTCGCAGAACAGTCGGTAGTTGCTTTGTGTAGTTGCAGTTATTCTGCCCCCGCGCATGCAGAACAACAAAAGGTGGATACCTCCTGCAGTGCCAAGCTTACTGATAAGCTCGTATGCCTTTTCGATAGCCTTCAAGTACCCGTTGACTCCCATCTGCGGCTCCTCTAGACCAACGGTGTCAAATATAGCGAACTTCTTGTCATCAAAGGAGATATCGTAGGAGTTGTATTGCATCGTGGTACCATTGACGTCCGATGAGACCTTTGCGATCTTTTTCCGAGCGATGAGGTTGATGACAGAACTTTTGCCGACACCAGTTTCGCCGAAAAGGACAACGTTAATAGTCCGCGACTGTGTTTCGAGCGACGGATCCCCAACAGACGAGGTTTGTCCTGGGTAAAGCATGAATTAGCACAAGTCAAACAGGTTCGTTCCAATATTACCGTCGCCAGGACCACGATCGCCCTTGGTCTCGGTGTTCCAGAGCTTTGAAATGGGATTCCAAAAGCCCTGTAAACGTCAGTTGAGTTGGAGAATCATTCGTTGACACCGGAACGTCATACCATTAAGAATTGGCCGCGATAAGATTCTGAGGCCATCGTCAAAAGAGCAGAGCGAGCAAACTTTGACTTCAGTATAATGGGGGGTTGGATGTGGGAGGTTGAGGTCCCAAGGGCATGCTGCCTGCCTCATGGTGCGCAGTGTGGCCAACCGAATGGGTGGACCACTGCCGGAAAAGCTCATCAACGTGGACCACCTCTGGTCCTGTCCCCCGGACAAGCACTGTGGTACTGCTGACTCCACCGTGAGCGGGACACGCCCTGAAGTGCCTGTTGATGGTTGGATAGACAGACCATATGAAAGCCGTGCGCACATGGTAGTCGCAGACACCCAGACGGAATGGATATCCCTCCCCTTGACTAGTACCGATAGCTGGTAGCATGTCTCCTTGGCGTCGTCCGGGGTAGGGAACGGAGACTGTGGCCCGTCATCGGTTTGCAAGGTGACCCGGGACTAGATGGCATTTTTGGCGGTGATTTGCGCCTTTACGAACAACCACTGCAAGCAAATTTGATTGTGAGCCTCATAAATCTGAATCCGCTCTCATCCTCATCTTGTCTGTCGACAAACTTTCTAGGGGACAAAAAAGTGGGGTCTTGATACCACTTGCAGTGCAACGTGTTCTAACCAAGTACGGCAGGTAGTAATCCATGACTTGAAACTTTTCAATAATCTGGCTTGGCTCTTGCCAAGCTCTTCGTCACCGCATGTTGAACCCTGCGGTTCAACACGAGACAGACTTCATCAATAAGTGACCGGTTATGAGCCGTCTCCGTGGTCCCAGTCTTTACCAACCCGCCAACGATCACGGCTTGCCATGTCACCTGTGCCGCAGCTGGTCTGTCACTTGTTGCACTAACAGCCCCGGGAACAGGGGTTTCGGACGGAACAAGGTATGTAAACCAGTCTTCACTAGACCGAGTCGAGTGGAGTCACCTGGGTTCCGTGCTACGGTGGTGCAATGACGTGCTGTACAACTTCGACAGACGAAAAGCCAAGCCTGCCTATTTCTTGGCTCATCGCGTATTGAAGGGCTGTACAGTGGATTTGCCAACTTCCTTTATAACCTAGACCAGAGATCCTCGACATGCCCGTGTATCTCCCCACTGTTGCTCTGGTAAGTGTCGTGAGTGGCTTCCACATTTTATTCTCATCCGACCTTTCATTCCAGTTCTAGTATCTCTGGAAATGCCAGGCATTGACACAAGAACGCCCGTCCGGGTTCCCGACAAGATCAATAAATTCAACATTCCCTCATCGCTCGAACTCCAGACTGGCGTGGTCGATTCACTCTCTCCACCACAGACAGCCGAGTACACCTCGGCTCGGCACGCGCTCGCCCAAGATTGTGCCACACTCGAGCTTATCGATAAGGACATCGAGGAATGTAGGCTGCGCATTGCGCGTGCGCAAGCTCAAATGCGTCTCCTGCAACGTCAGCGCAATGCGCTTGAGAGTTGCATATCGATCCACCACGCACGGCTTAGCCCTCTCCGCACCATCCCTGACCAAATCTTGCAAGAGATCTTTCAACACTGTTTACCGGGCGCGTCTTACGTTGTGCCAAGCGTGCATTCGGCACCGCTCGTCCTCACACACGTTTGCCGTCGGTGGCGATCCGTTGCACACGGGACATCTGAGTTGTGGTCCTCCATCGCGCTGCAGGATCGCGGTGTGTGGAACTATGAACTCGAGCTAGAGATGGTCCAGCGCTGGCTTTCTCGATCCCGCATGCGTCCCGTGTGCATGAGTATCGCATGTCCTCCATACACAGACTTTGGAGCGAACGAGGAATCAGACGTGTTCCAACTTGTAATCGCGCACACCGCGCACCTACGAGACCTGCACTTGAACGTCAACAAATCGTACTTGACGCACTTCCTGAGCAGAGCGCACAGCTTGCCAGCGCTACGCTCCATCACTATTGCACTTGACCCCCTCCAGCCCATCGATGAGCCAGAGCCCGTGCCATTCGTGTCTGCCCCATGCCTAAGACATATGGCGTTACATGGCGCGACGTCGATCCACCTCCTCCCTCGTGCCCTCTTTTCGCACATCACACACCTCGCGCTCGACTGCCCGCTCGACCTCGCCTGCTTGCGCGATTTCTCGCATTTGTCACACCTTACTCTCACCCTCGCTCTACCTCGTGACCACTTCCAACTGCCCGCAGAGCGCTCTGTCAGCGCGTCGCTTCGCCAGCTCGAGATCTGCCTCGACAGGGACATGCTGCGCTTTGGTGACCCAGAAACACTCGCAGAACTGCTCGACCACCTGGAGCTGCCCGTGCTTGAGACACTTGTTGTCTCCGTGCCATACGACACGGGCACTGCAGATGGGGCGTGGCTGAACAACCCGAGCGTGCATGGGCTTTTGGCATCCTCGCAGTGTGCTGCGCGCCTTGAACGGCGGGTGCTCGGTACCCCTGGCAGACACGAGGAATTTGAAAGCGAGGCATAATGAAAGCAATTTGGGCATGCAATGAAAACCCCGGATTGACAGGTACATTCACTACCTCCTTACACCCTTGAAATTGGAAACGCTGTCGCGTATGATTCAAGGACTATATGTAGCTACATAGCATCTTCCTGTAGGCTCCTGCTGCCCTATGCATCACCTTTCTCCATCATTTGGGCGATCCTTTTCGCGCTGTTCGCGTCCAACTTACAATGTTGCGTTAACACTTTCATAACGTCCTTCTTTTTCGGGCTCTTCTTCGCTGGGAGGAAACTCTGCATTCGCATCGCCGTCCTTGCAAACTGGGAGTGTAATTCTGGTGAAAAGGCTTCACCTTTGAGGGTGCAAGTTTTCAGCAGCTCGCGTATCGTCGCCTGCGACTCCGTGTATTTGTCTCTCCCTTCTGGAGTATCATTCTGGACTGCTGTAATGCACGCGTGACCATCGCTCTTGAGGCCATAACCCTCTATACCAGCCTTGTTTCTCGTCCACCAGTTCTCCATTTGTACTTCTCTTTCGAGACCGGTGAAAACGAGTGCTATGGGCACCTTGGTGTTGCAAAGACAGTTGCAGAACAATCGGTAGTTGCTCTGCGCGGTTGCGGTCAGTCTGCCTCCGCGCAGGCAGAACAACAAGAGGTGGATGCCCCCAGCAGCACCAAGCTTGACGATGAGCTCGTATACCTTCTCGATGGCTTTCAGGTACTCGTTGCCTGCCATGTGGGGCTGATCGAGGCCGACAGTATCAAATATGGCAAAGTTCATGTTATCGAAAGATACATCGTAGGAGTTGTACCGCATCGTCCCGCCGTCGATGTCCGATGAGACTTTGGTGATCTCTTTCTGAGCGATGAGGTTGACAACGGAACTTTTTCCGACACCAGTTTCTCCAAAGAGAATAACGTTCATCGTCTGAGGCGGTGTCTCGAGTGACGGACTGCTGACGGGCGACGTTTGTCCTGAGTAAGCACGAATGAGTTCAAGACGACAAAGAATATGACTCTGGTAAAAAAAGATCTCACGTTTGTGGACACAAGTTTTCAACAGCTCGCGTATCGTCGTCTGCGACTCCGTGTACTGTTCCTTCCCTTTGGGAGAGTCATCCAGCACTGCCGTGATACAAGCATGGCCGTCACTCTCAAGGCCGTAGGACTTCACATGAGAGCCATTCCTCTTCCACCAATCCTCCATCTCTGGCTCCCTCTCTAGGCCAGTGAAAACGAGCGCTACCGTTGTGTCGTGGAGCTTCCCGTGGATCGATCGGTAATTGCGCTGCGTAGCTGCCTTTATTTTCCCTCCGCGCATGCAGAACAACAAAATGTGGATACCGCCGGCAGCGCGGAGCTTCTTGATTAGCTCGTATGCCTTTTCCATAGTATTCGAGTACACATGGTCTCCCATCTCGGGCTCCTCGAGGCCAGCGGTATCGAATATGGCGAATTCCATGTCATCAAAGGATATTTCGTGACGTTGGTATTCTACCGTGCCACCACTGGCGTCCGATGAGACTGTCGCGATCTCTTCCTGAGCGATGAGGTTGACAATGGAGCTTTTTCCAACGCCACGTTCACCGATAAGGACAACGTTTATGGTCTGAGGCTTCTCAAAGGCCTGCAATCCGTCAGTTGTATTAGATAGCCGTTCGGTATGAGGGAAAAGGCCATACCATTCGGAATTGACCAAACTTTGAGGTTATTGTTGAGGGCAGGCTGTGGTTTCTGAAGAACCTGAGCGGTGGGGGGATTGAATGCGAGCAGCTGGAGTGATGGATTCTAGAGGCATTCAGGTTGCCTCATGGCATCCTGTGCAGCTAATAGCTAATCAGTGATTCTGCATGGAGTGGACCAGTAGCGCCGAGAAACTTCGTGTCCTGATGTTTATGCTGATCAGTAAAAACCCGAGTACCTGATATTCTGCAACGTGCCACTCGACAAACGCTACCTGAAAGCCCAAAGATCCGTGGATTGACCCAGGTCTGAGGTCACCTCGTGGAGTCAACGTTGTTGGCGTGTTTGCTTTCGAGTTCCGAAATACCTCGGTTACAGTAAGCTGTTGTATCGCTGACACCAGTCTCAATAGCCAGCGTCTCCATGATAATGGTCCGCGCGCATTGATGGACCAGCAGCTGCCAGTTGAAACATATAAACTTGCCGATAACAACCACTTTCACTTGGCAGCAGTGACCAGACATAATTCGGTATACTAGCCAACGCTTTCGTACACCAGGATTCTTCTCCCTATTTTCACTATCGGGATGAGACATTCCATGGGCAGCTCAACATCCACCGCCTACCCGTCTCAATCCCTCCACCACTCGCGCCGTCATTAGCCACAGTGTACCGCTATACGAAATGCGGTCATTTTTGGCGAGAGCGGCGTAAGAAAGAGTCCCACCATCAATCTCATCGAAGCTCGGTGGTCACGGTATGCCGCCTGGCTGACAAGTGCTCAAAGTCCCTAATAGACAGGAGCGCGAAAAGGACATTAGCTGGTAAATCAATTCCTTGCATATGAATACCCAGGTTCCAGGCTACGTTGACACTGCCAATATTATTTTTCTACAGTCAAACAGAGAACGTCGAGGTGTAGATACCGTTCAAACCAAGTCTGTTGGGACTGGTACATGGACGTTATCCAACAACACCAGTTCGGATGAGCCCTCATCATCCCGGTCGAGGAGCTCCATCACGTCTGGATATTTCCCCGGGCCAACACCAGTCACGGCATCGTCATTCTTCAAGTTCTTCACGACCTCCTCCCTACCTTCGTCCACGTGTAGGCCGTTCTTCTCTATGTCACCCTTCTCCATCATATCTATGATCCTCTTCGCGGTCTCCGTGTCCAGTTTACAATAATCCGTCAACACCTTCATGACGTCCTCCTTTTTCGGGCTTCTCCTCGCCGGGACAAAACTTTTTAATCCCATCAGCGTCCTCGTAAACCAAGAGCGTGACTCGAGTGAAAAGGCCTTGCGTTTGAGAATGCAAGTTTTCAGTACTTGGCGTATCGTCTCCTGTGACTCAATGTACTTTGCTTTCCCTTCAGGAGCGTCGTCTTGGACTGCTGTAATGCAAGCATGACCATCGCTCTTGATGCCGTAGCCTTGTATCCCAGACTCGTTTCTTCCCCACCAAGCCTCCATTGTGTCTTCTCTCTCGAGGCCGGTAAAGACGAGTGCTATAGCCACCCTTGCATTGCAGACGTACTCGTAGAACAATCGGTAGTTGCTCCGTGTAGTCGCCTTTATTTGACCTGCCCGCATGCAGAACAAGATAAGATGGATGCCGCCAGTAGCACCAAGTCTGACAATGAGCCTATACGCATTTTTGATGGCCTCTAGGTACCCGTTGACCCCCATCTGAGCCTCTTCGAGACCAACAGTGTCGAATATGGCAAAACTCATGTTGTCAAAAGAGACGTTGTAACATCGATGCTGTAGGGTGCAGGCGCCAACGTCCGACGAGACTTTTGCAATCTCCTTCTGTGCGATGAGGTTGATGACGGAACTTTTCCCGACACCACGCTCACCGATCACGACCACATTGAAGGTCTTGGTCCGTGTTTGTAGCAATGTCCCTCTCAACGTTTGACCTGGATAAAGCGCACATGAGCCCGTGCCGATGAAGAGCGTGATGAAAACAGGCCACACCTTGGAGAGCCCACGCTCTGAGCAGCGTGCGTATGATCTCTTGTGACTGAATGTACTTGGCTTTCCCCTCGGGCGTGTCACCCTGGACGGTGGTAATACCATGGATGTCGCTCTCGAAGCCGTAGCTCTCGATCGCAGACCTGTTTCTCTCACACCAAGCCTCCATGTCCTCCTCGCTCTCGAGGTGGGTGAAGACGAGTGCGATGGGCACCCCTGTGTCGCAGAGTTTCTTGCGGATCAACTGGTAGTTGCTCCGCGTCGTCGCATTGAGCCTGCGTCCACGCATACAGAACAACACAAGGTGGACACCCCCCGCAGCACGCAGCGTATCGATGAGCTCGCATGCTTCTTCCATGGCATTCGAATTCACGTTGATCCCCAGCTGAGGTTCCTCGAGGCCGACGGTGTCAAACAGGGCGAGATCCATGTCATCGAAGGAGATCTCGTAGCGTTGGTATTCCGTCGTGCCGCCACTGGCGTCGGAGGAGACGCTCGCAATCTCTTTCTGGGCGATGAGGTTCACGATGGAGCTTTTTCCGACACCACGTTCGCCGACAAGGACAACGTTGGTGGTTCGAGGTATACCCAAGGCCTGCAACCCGTCAACGTGAACGAATATGTCCATTCGTAGGGGAGAGGTCGTACCTCGAGCTGGCGAGTCGAACCTTCCGAGGAAACCATCAAGGACAGAGTGGGCAAATACTGATTTATGAAGAGCGTTGGACACGGACGGATGGATCAAGGAGACTCCAAAGGTCTTCAGCTTGCCTCATGGCGCTCGTGTGGCCAAGGGAAGATAGCTAATCAGTGTCGATCAGTGGGGCATTGGTAGAAGCACCGAAAAACTTGTCAAGGCTTGATTGCAAGAGCTTGGAAAACCTCATTACTTGGATAGCAAGTCTAGAACTAAAAGATGAACCCGCATGAACATGAAAAGGACAGTGAGCTGTGTTCCACAACCAATATTATAGTCTACACCCAGAGGGAACGGCCTGATAGAGTGATTATTTCTGTGCGCCAATTAAACCGAGCATCCACAGGCGTCTGCTAACAGGATTGGCATCCGCTGGCAACACCTCGACATTGTCCAGCCACCAATTCAGATGCGCCCTCATCACCTCGGCCGAGGGATTCTCAGACTCTGGTATCCTGATATCATGGTCATTGAGAGCAACGTCGAGGAAGAGCGAGGACTTACATCCCACGCTCTCGCAGTGCTTGCTCGAGTTCGGGAATTGTCAAATGTCGACCACAGCCTTCATGTCGCAGCCATTCATCATCCAGAGCGACCGCATTCAAATGCCGACGTATCCGCCAACCATTGAGCGAAAAGGAGCCCCAGGCTGGCAACCCAAGAATGCTACACGCAGGTCAGTAGGAAGCATAGAAAAAACCAACACATCATACCGGCACACCGCACCTGGCTCCCTCACGTCCTTGAGGGGAAAGAACCCAGTTTGTGCACTCTCCTTGCAAATCACCTCAAACACATCCCGGTAGCGAAACAGCGCTGTCAACTGCTGATTCCGTGCCCGCGACAAAATCCGATCCCGCTGGCCAGGCAACACACATGTCGACGGTAACATGCGGGGTGCATACAATGCCACCAGTGGCACGAGCTCCTCTGCCACAAGGACAATCAACAAGAACGGTACCAGTCTGGAATGCAGTTAGTGACGCATTCAGGAAAAGCGATACACAAGGGCTGACTTGAGTACGTCACGACGATACGTTTCAATAAAACGCTGTTCAGCACGCGAAGGCAAGGCACCCCCTGATTTTCCGCGCGCAAGGATCGCAGCGGCTTGTCTCCTATTGGTATTGATCGCCTTGAGACCACCAAAGTAGAATTTCTGCCAACCAGGGTCAACACAGTCCAGCAAGAGCATGAGACACGCACAAAGAGCTGGATGGCTTGATGTGTGAATCGCTTAAAGGGCTTAGCGTCTTTAGGGGGCGGAAGCAGCACACCCTGCTCAGCTGCGGAAATGATGTCTTGTTTCGCAAGTGCGAGTGCATTGAGCGAGGATTCGAGTGGCTTGGGAACCTTGGAGTGACGTGGTGGGCGGTAATACGATGCAAACGAGTCTTGGATGGGTCGTCGGGAGGGTGTTGCGTCTGACCGGAGTGTAGCGGGCTTGACAGGTCCTGGCTTTAGTTCGATCTTCTTCGTGCCACGAAGTGAGCTTGGGGGAGGCACATCGCGGTCAGCTGGTTGGGCAGTGGAAGACTTTGGGGTAATGGTGGATGCGAACTGAACATGGGCACGCCTCTGCCTGGGTTGAGTCACCACAAGTATATACCTGCGCACGGCTGAGCATGTACAAGACAGACAGTCGGTTCCGACAAACCTGTTCAGCGCTGCATTCCTTGCTGGTGACAGTAACATAGCAAAAAGGGTGGAGGACAAAAATGAGAATGTCACATGGCCGTCACACGTGACTCGTGTCACACTTATGAATCGGATCGATAACATGGATACATGGCATGCAACGCTGAATGCTCGTGGCAATTGACGATACTAGTGACACGATAAGCGGCATCGCTGGAGCCGCGTTGATCACCACCACCCCATGGTTGCGATAAGCTGACCTCTCCATCACTGGCACTGCACTCGGAGAGGGGTGAAACGCTTCGGTATCTGATTAAAGCCGATGGCGTTGTGAGATAGCAAAACAGTCGATCGGAAAGCCTGCCAGATAGCTTTGGCAGATAGCTTTGGCGTGGTCTCGCTGGTTAAAGTGGCCCGACACGAATGTATAAATTAGCGTTAGCAGATTTTGTTCGCAAGTCTTCGGGTCGCTAACTAATCTGGTGGTACACGTACATGATGCTGTACGGTTCCTAAAGGCCCCGTTATGGTTTAAGTGGGTCCTTCGAAGGTCCAACCGTTGACAGGGCGTCCGAACTTTGGTTGTTTGCCCTTGAGCCGTCGTGATCAGTGAGCACTACTTTTCGAGTTTAACTCGACCACGGTATTCTTGCCAATGGTGGGCCATCGGAAGCCACGGACCGATGGCAAGAGCGGTGGAATCGGAGCTGTTCAAGCATCCCTGGCATCTTGTTATTCTGAGAGAGATCTGTCATGACTCTCGCAGAAATCGGCTACCGCAAGGACCCGCTGAAGAACCGGCCATCCGATGACGTTTCGATGACGTGAACGGTACACCGTGCTCGTATTAGATAGAGTACTTGTGTCCGTTATGGCGCTCTGTCGGTAGTGGTCTGTGAGAAACATGAGGTCAAACCCATGTGTGTTTTCAGGTACGTGTGCCGTGGTTTGATGAACTTTATGTTGTGGAATCACGACCGCACCTGTGGCAGGGTTTCCTCTTGGGGAAGGACAGTGATTTGTCAAGACAAACGTATGACCAACCGTTCAAGGGAGCCTTGACGAGAGCTTTACCTCGAAGGGCCTTCCCCTGTGACGCGAGCGATGATTCCTAATTCAGAGACACCCCAGCATGCGAGGCTGGCAATCTGATATTCTGCGATAAGAGTCAGAGTATTAAAAACTGAAAACACGAGCGTAGTAGGCCGCCGATCGCCTCGCCTCGTCTCGGCTGCTTTCAAGTGACGCATGGGTCGCTAGTTTACTGGTAAAGCTCCGACTTGCTGTCATTCCGAACAAGTGACAAGAAAAAGAAGAGGATGACATGTACACACCCTGTCAATGCGGTCTAGGCGAGAGCTTGTACATAAATGTTTCTACCAGGGACTTTTTCTTGTCGACATGGTAGCGAGCATACGACATGAAGCAGTGGGATTAGAGTGGATAGAATCTGTCAACCCCCCGCTTTTACCTTTCCTGTGACTCAATCAGCTAGGTCCGATCAGATGGCATCAGCGGGACACTTGCAACGCCAGGTTCTCTTTAGCGACGTAAATTCAGTAGCAGTCAAGTGACCATCTACCACCACACTGGTGTGCACTTGCCTCTTCGTGACAAACCGCTTGACCGTCCATTGCGACTGATACACACTTTGTCGCCGCCGCCATCCACCAACCGACGGTGAACCCCGAGACTACTGCATGTCAATGGGGTCTGGGAAACCGCATTTCAAGTTAAACTTTCAGTCCATTCATCGGTTTCAAATGGGGAATTAGGTTTGTAGCCCAGAATAGCTAATCAGATACAGCTGGTCGAATTGAGGAATGAATAGGACAGGGTGTCTAACTTGGTACGGAATGATAAAGTATCGGTGCGGCGAAAAGGTTTTGGCCAAAGAAATGTAATGCAGGTGATCAACTGAACACCGAAACATACGCCCCGCTGGCGTTGCATTCTACCGGTCAGTGGCAAAAACATGGCGGTTAGCACTCGCTGCGAGGTATGCATTCAAGGCATTGTCAGTAATGGATATACTGCGTCTTACCCTGCGAGATGGTCCTGAATCCTAGTATAGGAATTAAGCTTGAGCTTGGCAGAGACGGTGGTAAATCGCTTGGTCTTGCAGGAAAGGTCGAGCAAACAACCAAGCGATTATTCATATTCACACAGATAATGTCGCTTGATAACCTTCGGTCATGGGCGCGGAAATGAACGCAAAGTCGAGCTTGTAGGCGATTTCTCAAGCGCAGTATGCTCGGCCCGAAGTCATCGGTGCGCCGGCGAGGCCGTACCGCTCGTTGCGAGTTTCACCGGGCAGGCAGGATGTGGGCAAGCGTCCTGAGGCGCCGTTGGGCAGGGAAGAATGTAGTGTACCTGTGACCAGTATTTCCCTGCCGCTTACGTCGCCAATATAGGCACTTTGGTTTTCAAAACGTATTTATTTCTGGATTGCTGACGGAATATGTTATTGTCCCGAATGACACCACTTGGTCAACGTACAGCGGAGGCGTGATGCAAGAGGGACAGTACCAGACTAGGATCTCCGACGGGTCGGTTTGATCTAATCTGTTTTGTAGAGAATGCGCCGCGGATGTTGGCGTCAACTGAATGCACACCAACGTGGACTCTCAGCGACCCATAAAAGATTACATGGGCACTCGGCCACGCAAGAGTAGTCATCGTGGGTCCAAGAAACCCACAGGAGTGATCACAGGAATGCAGCAAAGCGATGATATGTAAGGTGGCGTTGAGGGTCCTATTAGCGATCGCAGGACAGTTCGGCAAGATGAGGTATAGATAACGGTTATCAGCGGCGCTGGTGTAGCGACACTAAGTCCGAATTCAAGATCGGTAGCTTGGGACGCACGCTGCCATGGATAGCGTTCCTATGCCAAAAGGGGACTAGAGGGCCGGCAATCAGATCGGATTGTGGCATGGCTCATGGTGTGGCGGACAGAAAATCAGCTGGCGTTTGGAATGGTCCTGTTCGGTGGTTATGGACGAGAATAACCGATGTTGTGCTGTCTCAGCGACTGAATAGAATGAGAGTTTGGACGAGCGCCACGCTGGGAGAGAGCGCAGTAGTTGCACAGCCACACTACCCTCCTTGATCCATGACGGACACAACGCCCAGTTCGGACCCAGTGGGCCAAAAGAGCGTGCAAGAACGCATCCAGACGCTGACAGACGTCCAAAGTCGCTTGCAGACGCTTCGTCAACTGCCCACGTTGTTGCTGCGGGGTCCATCGGCGTCACGGCTGGCTGATTTTCCCGCGTCGTTTGACGCCGAGCTAGGTGTCACGTTTGGCTCGACACCCACACATGACTTTCGTGTATTACGGGACTTTGTGGGGTTGCTGTGCAGCGACAAAGTTCAGGAGGCGTTGCGAGCAGCACGGATGAGCGAAGAGACGGATCAGAGCGAGCTTGGTTTGGTGCAGCGCGAGAGTCGGAAACAAAAGTATGTGTGTCCGTTGAGTGGATGAACAAAAGATGAGATGGTAACTACTCGCAGACGACCACGGTCACCCATTGGTTCACCGCTGCCCTATGTGCCGTCACCGCCGCGGTCGACGTCGCTGTTTGCGCCGCCCGAGGACGAGCCAGCGCCTCTGCGTGCGGAGTCGCTGGTCGAGTATGTGCGCGAGTTCAACCGCAGCCACGCGGAGGAGGCCAAGTATCGACTGGTGATCTGGACGCGGACGCAGGCGATGCGGGATGCACTCAGGGGGGGATCGCCGCTGACGAGTCCGGTGGTGTTGCGGTTCGTGATACCTGACGTGCTGACGGCGTACATCTCGCTGGTGTTCGCGAGTGCGGAGAGTGTGCTGGTGGTGGAGAGCGTCGCCGCGTTTGGTCCACGCGAGAGGGTGAGTGTCCACCCGACAGGTCGCTGGTATTGACGGTGGTGCAGAAACTACCACACGAACAGTCCGAGTATCTGGCGTTCCAAGGTCTGTCGCAGCACGTCGCGCGGATGATTGAGTCGCACCCGCGAGTGCCAGTGCAGGTATTGGTTGGCATGCTGGTGTCCTACCGAGGTCTGTTTGTGTCGCGGTGCGGGCGGTGCGAGCGGGTGCTCTCTGCGGAGGGCCACGTTCCACCAGTGGGGCGGGTGTTTGTTGGGGGTTGTTTTGACGCGCGGCACGGGGTGTGTGCGATGGAGAATTAAAACTCCGCGAACGAGTCTAATGGGTTCGCCGATCTCGCGAGATCTCAGATTTTAACATTCCCGATTTTATCAGCGTCTTGTTCGTGCAAAAACAGAAATCACAAAAGCGAGCATTGTGATCAGCCCAATTTAAATCCCGTCCCGTCCTTTTCTCTTCCCCACCATGTCCCTCACCACCGCCAACACAAACATCCTCCACCCCCGCCACCCAGCCCGCCTGGCCTGCTCAGCCGTCGACCTCCTCTGGGTCATGAGCTACGCACCTGGCACGGGCGACCAGGGCACCCCTATCGCAGTCAACTTTACTTGCAAGGCCGACCTCGCCATGGGCATACACATCCGTCTCGTCGTCGGGCGCCGCGCGGTCACCACACATGTGCACGAGCTCGACGCACCAGGATGCGGCCACTGGCAACTCACAGGTCACGCCCCTTCCTTTGCAAAGCAGAGGTCTGCATCCCCAATGGTGCCACTCACCATACAGGCCGTCGACAAGCAAAACCAGGTCGTCGACTCGGTCACCTTTGGCGACTTTGTCTACCAGGACACCGGTGCGTCCATCGCGTCTACCCCTGACCCATCTCTCATTCACGCCCTCAAGACGCGGTAGATGCACCCCGCAGGCCCAGTCTTCGCACCTCAACAGAAGCACTGGACCGTCCCAAGCGTCGCAGCCCCTACAGCCAGCCACAGACACCCCCCTCCTCAGACTCAGAGTACAGCTCACCACACAGTCCCCGGTCTGTGTCACAGACCCTGCGCCGTGCATCGCGCCAGATTGGCGCAGATGAAGACACGACAAAGACCGTCATTCTCGACATCACCACACCCCTCGACGACTTTTGCTTCGACTGGGAAGAGTCGGAGCTCAATGCAGGTCGCAGACTTGTCCGCTTCCGACGTATCCAGGACGGAAACAGACTCATCGTCTCCGCAGAACGCATCTCCCAAGCAGACTACGACCCAGACGACATCGTCATCTCTTGCATCTACCGCCAGGAGACAGACTCGTGCTGCGTTACCTCGGTCGACATCATCCATCTCCTCCAGCGCCTCGTCGAGGCCGATTTCGAAGTAGACGAGAAAAATCGCATCCGCAGAAATCTAGAGGGTCTCCGTCCCACCACCGTATCAAAGTCCCGTCCTGGCTTCGAGTCTTTCTTTCAGCGCATCATGGACTTTCCGGATCCAAAACCTAGAAAGATAGAAAAAGACGTCAAGGTTTTTGACTGGAAACTCCTCTCACACGCCCTCGACAAGATTCTTTCCAAATACGTAAGTCAGGTGGCAACATGTCTTTTTCGTTTTTTGACGTGTCACCTAGTCCCTTTGTGCTTCCCCCGCTACCAGGGATCAGGATCCAAATAAAGTGCTACCACAAGCATCCACTTCAGGTGGCACGGTGTACACTGATATCCCTTTCCAATTACCACACGAGCCTACAAGCACGGCGTACCTATCGCCCATTCAGCTGGCCCATTTCCCCCCCGAGTGCAGTCCAGATTCCTCGCCAGAGCACCGACGGCCTTCGCTGCCAGAGGACCAACTGCAGTCCATCTACCTCGACAACGAGGTCATGCGGACCTATTTGCCTGTTGATCCAGACATCATCTATGGAACCTCGGTCCCTCTTCCGCCCCCCATGTATACCGCGGAACCGCCAGCCCTCCTGCACGATACCACGTTTGTCGGAGACCAAGCTCGTTATGACTGGGTGACACCATCCAGCGACATCTCGCTCACATCGCAAGAACCCTTGTTTTCACCCGTTTTTGGATACAGCCAAACAAATTCCACCGAGTCCCTTCAGTACCCCATGGGCCCACTCGACACGTTCGATTTTCAGGCACTGCGGGAGCACCACATGAGTGCCGCGACAGCGCAGCACGCATAGCCTCTGTGTTCACGGTATCTATTATCTAACTTGCTGTATCGATATCTCCCCATGTCTGTCTCCCATTGGTTGTACCATTACTCTTTTGCAACGGACGTTATACCGCTGCCCTTTCCTCGCTTTCCTGTCGTGTTACTGGTATCTGTCATTTCGTCGGGGGTATGAATAAAAGAATAAAACTAGAACGATCCTAGTAGAATTTTCAAAATGAATAGACACGTGAAAATGAGTTTCTGGTCGACGATCTCACATGTATAAATTTATATATATAAGTGCCCCTCACCCCCTCCGTCCTGTCCTAAGGCTTCCAAAGCGGGAAAAACGACCTTTGAGGCTCCCCACGATCGACGCACCCGACGGGCCCATCACCGACGGCGCATTGGCAACCGTGATCAGCGAGTTGCGGGGCGAACCCGTACCCCCCTCGCTGCTCACCGCATCCTGGCGCCACCCACTCGCGACCGCATTGATCCCATGGCGCGCAACATGCGCCGCGTGCAGCTGCAGCGGCGTGCGCTTCGCCGGGGACACCACCTCGGCCGACATCGACGCTGGCGACATCGGCACTGCAGCCGTGCTCAACGACAGTGCAGGCGCACTCTGTCCGCTTGACACCGAGGGCTGCACGGACGCGTCCTCGTGCTCTGTTAGCGCCGCGCGTGGGTACACTTGCGCCGCCTCGAACCCACCCTGTGTCGCGATGCGCGCGATCTCCTCGAAAAAGTTTTTCCGGAAGAGCTCGTCCATCGTTTGGTGGAAGCGGAGCATCTCGGGCGGACAGATTTGGCCGTGGAGCTTGAGGCAACTGTCGATGACGCGGACCTGCGCGGGTTTTTTTTGTTTATTCATTGTGTGGAGATGCACGTGGACTTACGTGGTCGTCAATAGCGGTTCGGAGTCGTTCGACTTGTTCCTCTCGGTCTGAATGTCGGGTAACGTAGGAAAGGTTGAAGAACGCTTCCCGGTATCCAGGGATGCTATCCACCGCTGGGTCTACCGAACTGTTGAGCGTCATGGACAGTGCATTCGTCGAAAAGTGCTGGGCAGTCTTGGCAAGCGCCGAGTATCTCAAATGCAGCGAGTCGAGCTCCCGTGTCTTTTGTTCTACTTCATTGTATGCGTGATCGACGGGTGAGATCTCCTCCACCTCCCACTCGGTGATGTCGGATCTACGAAGGACAGTGGGGAATGCTTGCTCTGTTGTGTAGCTTGTTTTTTCTAGCCACACTTCTTCGTTGCCGTCCCGATCGGCTTTGGTGATGGGCCGTGTACTGCTGAAAATGTCGACAGAGCTATTCCAATATTCAGAACAAGAGCGCCAGAAAAGTACAAACGACCTGCCTGTGTTCATAGTAATTTCGTACAGCCGGCGGCACATCAGGACAGGTGAAAATTGGTAATGCCCGATTTGGCTCTGGCGAAACAGCCGTTACTTGTATATATTGATCGGTACCAAACCGAATGTCCACAGGCGGGTCTCCGGGCGTCTTGAGCAACTGAGATCCTGGATGTTTGCTGAGCATTCGCTCACAGAATGTCCCATACTTTTCCCATTCGTAGCCACGATACTGCGTCATCGAAAATTGAGTTGAAGACAGGAACAAGGAGTAGAGACGTACGATAAACTGTTTACCACGGATCGCATCTGGGAAATCACCAAAGAATGCAACACGGAAATAATCCGGGTAATAGCGTTGATCACTTATGATATGCTCCAACAACGTTGCTTGATGTCTGAGGATTTCTGCTAATCGGGAGCTACATATAGCCAGCCTGAGTGTCACGTGAAACACGAAAAGTATCAACCTTACTAGTTGAAAGTTACTTCGGCATGCTGCTTCGCGAGCTCTTTACATATATCGATGGCATTCTCGTATGCTTTCCCCTTGCCTATGTCGAGTCTCAACTTCGAAGCCATTTCTAGAGTGGGTAGGACGTACCGAGGTAATCAAGAATTAGGAGACAAAGCGTTTCTTTGCGATGGAACTGGGATTGCTGAGGCAGTCCGAGATCTTCCATAGGAGGAACAAAGGAATAAAGATCCCAGTCGTGAAGGTCAGAATGCAGCTTGAGCGTAAGCGCAGCTTCCACAAAATTTTGAGATTGCAAGTGTGCCTAGTGCGTGATGAGCAGGAATACAGTATACGAGCCGTGCTTTGGCCTACGTTGACAAGTTGGTGCACATATTTGATGTACATCTCCTCGCGACCAATATCTCGAATAAAATTCATCAATCGTAGCTACCTCAAACGTTAGCAAACGATCACCAGTATTGAATTGGGCATACGGTAGCAATAACCCGGTCATCAGCAAACTCTTCGCCTTCGGGTAAACTCCTGAGACTTAGCAAAAGCTTGAGGAACGCATCCACGCAGTCTAAAAAGTTTGATACACGTTCCCAGAGTGGCTCGTCCACTTGCTCGGACTCAAACAGCTGGCGTAAATGGGCAATAAAGAAGGCGCGCGAAATGTCGTCCCCCTTGGACTGCGACATAAACAGCGAGTCCAACTTTTTGACGAGCTCGTTCTCGATTTGTTCAAAGCGGCCAAATTGTTGATATTCCGAGACGATCATTCCAAATAGAATACCGACTGCATTGCTGCGCAGTGAGTCATGATGGCTCAAGCATAGATTCATGATTTGTCCAATGAGTGGCCTGAGCACTGGTCGGTAGCCCTAAGGAACCGTGAGTGACAGCATCCAGCAAAGTAATGAGGTACTCACGCTGGATGCTTCTGCGTCAGGAGTCTCGGGCCATGAAAGAGCACCCCAGAGGCGTAACAAAATATCAGCACCTTCCCCGCGAATATCACCTCCAAGCCGCCATACAGCACGACGTTTCTACACCAGGCTAAGTTCGAGAACAACGGAAGCCTGTGACACGTACCTGGGCCGTAAAGTCCTCGATGATGAGTTGATCCGACGAGAGAAGCTTGAAGAGCATGTGGAACGCGTCGCGCCAGAGGTCCGACTTGAATTGCTGCGCATCCGATGGCTGAGGAACAAAAATTCCCTTCAAAAGTGTAGACACGGGATCCATCATCTTGATCAGGACCTTGTGCGACAAGACATTCACATTCAACCACGTGCTTGGCCATGCATCGTTATCGAGGATCGAGGTCGCAACTTTGAAAAATTGGGTTAAGAGTGCAGCAAAATTGTCCCTCCCTTCGATGTCGTAGCTCGACTCGAGAAAATTATATATATGCTTGGTGGGTGCAGATAGGATAAGAGCCAGGAAGACGATGGCAGTCTCTCCCAAGCCTGGGTTGAAAACATTATGATCTTCAATAATGCTCGGTGCACTGGCAGTATTTCGGGGCGAGTTGGGCAAGGGTGTCATGAGACTGAACGGGTATGACTCGGGGAATGTTACAGGAAAAGCAGCGGTACCAATCGTAGGCGTCCTTGTATGTTCGATTGCGTGGTGATTGGCAGGGTTCTGAAATTCTCGATACGAGTCTAAAAGTCTACACAAAACTCCGTCGGTAAATCATTGTGCAAACGATCGGTCTTACCTTGGTAACAGCATTAGAAGATACTCCACATTGTCTTGTTCCTGTCGGAACAGAATACGGTCCGAAAGTACACTTGAAGAAACCAATTGCTGCTGGAGTTTATCCAACATCACGGCAAGAATGGTGACACATAACCGCACCGACTCAAGCCAACTAACTCGGGATGCATCTTTGGCACTCTCCGAGTCACCTGGCTGCGTCTGTGTGAATTCATCATAACGACCAAAGTATGGCTTGATCCAGAGTACAACAGCCTGAACGAGCAACGTTCGTGACTGCGGGTCATCGAACAAGAACCCTTTCACAATCTGCAAATACGTGATAAGCCGCCAGACGATGATTTTCCCTTTAGCGTTGGATATTGCATTAGCAAAGTTTGTCGCGACAGTGACGAGCTCGATAGTCGAAAGTATTTTGGCGAGTTCAGGTAGTATGGACGTAAAATGCTGCAAGGCGATTGTCTGCGTGCCGATAATAGATTGTGGGGATGTAGTCGCCATCATGCGATTGACCTCTGTTAAATGCGTTCGCACCTCCTTCTTGAACGTCACCTCGAGGTGCTCGGCGGTTGCGCCTCCCGACATCCCAAGCTCCGTGGACTTTTGCAACTCCCGCGCGCGCGTGATGAACTTGAAAATATAATGCCAAACCTTGAGCGCCGCTCTCAGCGGAGATGCCGTATCCGTGCCAGTAGGGTTCCTTAACAGCCTATCCATGGACCTAATGATATGCGAGGACGCGGCCGCGCAGTTGAAGTGTTGTTCGATGTATACGTCCAAAACGGGCTGGAAGTTGCTGAACCTTCTGTCTTGGACAATTCCAAGTACCGTCACGAGTGCATTGAACACAAGGTAATCCATCTCCCCAGACTGATTCATTTGCGAGACAAGGATACCAAAAAGCGAATCGAAAATGTCACGTAAAAACTTGACGATTTCGCCTTCTCCAACAAAAGTGAACTTGCTAAGCACAGTAGAGAGAAGTTCCTTATCCGGTATCTGCTCCCACTTGAGAAGACTGAGTAACACCGGGTTCTGAGTAAACTTGGTGGAGCACAAAGAAGACCGGACGATGAGGGTGTCGCGGAGGGGAGAGGCGAATCTCTGAAGATCAGGGGAAACCGTCACTTGTTCTGGGCGCTGGCCGGGTAAGACCCACGGTGACGACGACAGATACATTTCTGGTGTAACTTGGCCAACCCTGTCGGCTTTATATAATACCAAAGTGTGGCTGCCGTCCTCTAGAAATGCACCTTGTCCGGGAAATAGAGGCAGGAATGCAAATGCAAAGGGCCTCTCTGGCCCCAACGCACGATTTCCGGTTCTATTCCTGAACGTGAAAAATAGGTGCCAATCAGGCACTCCCCGAAGTGGTAACCGAAGTTTGATGAGTTCGCCATACGTTGGTTGGTTATTTCGCGCGAACACCATCGAGTGGAACTGCGTCACAGGTGGCTCACCAGTCCCTAGAGAGATGGCATTCTCCACCGTAGAACCAGAAGAGTCTCGGACTTCAATGGCGACCTGGATGTTCTGAGTGATTGGCCCGGGACGAGCAAAATTGACCATGCTAATACGTGTGGACTGTGTATGAGAAACAAGAAACTCTCCAGACCAGAGCTTGATGTAGAGTTCGTTACGAACATCGCCGGGGAATACAACATCAGGAAAACCAAGGCGGAGAGTGAGCGGAACATCCTGAAGAAGGGACATGTTCTCTCGGACGATTGTGGTAGCGTCTCCGTGGAAAATCTTGACCGACACTGCAAGCATCTCGGCCCTGAAAAGCTTGTTTGAGTTGCTGAATATGACCAATAGTAATTCGCATGTACCTGGGTGATTTTTCATACTCTCTGGAATTACCTGCGATAATATCCTGGTGAAGCATCGAGAACAATGCCTCGTTAGCCGGAACATAGATCGGCATTGTGTGTTCGCGTATTGGGGATACATTAGACCCTTCAGTCACCATCTTGTTCAACTGTGCCAGCTCGAGGACTGCACAACCAAATGGGCGACGGTAGTTGGCAGTTTCAACATATCCTTGGTTAAGAGAAGACCGAGTCGTCCCAGGCGAGTCGACGAGCGAAATTGACGATTCAGATGGTCTTCGTCTAGCACCTTCCGCAGCAGGCATGCCAGAACCAATACTAGACGCCATTCTCATGGCCCCGTTGCGAATGACCCGGCACACCAAAAACAAAGTATCTTGTGCATCACTCTGTGCAATATCGATGAAGAGTGTGCGGGCACGTAGAGTAGAACCACCCTCTCGAGCGACAACGCCGTTATGGTTTAATACAACGCAACATTCTTCTGTCACAAATCGCGGGTTATCCGAGTGCTTGTAGATGGAGAAGAAAAGCTCAGCCACTTCCCCAGCTGCACAAAAGGAAGCGACGAAAGCACGGAGATCAAGGAATATGTGATAAAACTTGGCAGGAGACGGTTTCGCGCCGAGAGTACTCGGTGATATTGAGCCGGTGAGAGAGCCGACAAGACGGGAGGAATGACGAGCCCGGCCAGAGTCCGGAAAAGCAGAATGGGCTGGTGTGGGGATCGGGACGGAAGGTGTGTGCAGCTCGACGGGCGTGCCCTTCAAAAGGCTGTGGGGATCCACTTGCACGTTCATGTAGGCCAACGCAGTCTGCATGGCATACATCCTGACAGCACTGACCCAGCTCCGGGGGTCGACCTCGCCTTCGACATCGACGGTAACGAGTGCTCCCCAAGTAGGATGCCTGACGATGATATCCAATTCTTGAACCATGTTCCCGGTCACTAGCTTTGCCACGCAGTCCCTTCTTAGTGCAGTCGTTTCCTCAGCACTCAGGGTTTGCGCGAGCAACTGCCTCCGACCAAGGTGCAAGGCTTCAATGTGAGATTTGACCGTATGAAAGAGGGAATATTGCCTTCGCGCCAAGTATTGAAACATGAGGCTATGCCATTCCCTCAAAGCAGATGCAATCTCGTCGATGATGGGTTGCATGGCACCAGAGGCGGTATCATCTCCAGACTTGAGAGAAGGTCTGGGTGGGAGTGGCTTCAGCACTTCTTCAGAGGGAGCGGCGGAATAGATGCTAGCGGGGTAAACAGTGACCGCAGCACGAGATGATTTGGCTTGGTCAGGCGGCGGAGGGAGCTTGAATGACTTGCGTTCGTCTTCCACGCCTTCCTTTTCGCGATCCTTGCCCTTGGATTGATCGTGGTCACGCACGGGTTGCTCAGGGCCGGAGTTGGCTCGCTCGCGCTTCCACTGGACGAGATAATCGGCCGCGTGTGCACCATTTGGATGATGACTCGTAACAGAACTCGGGTTATTGACCCACGTTGTGACTAGATCAGGCAGACGGCCTTCTGCATCGGACAGCTCGTCCCGGGCATAGATGTGGGACGCAGGGAAGATGCCAATGAATACCTGTTGAGGTTCATCGGCTCTAAGCGGAACCTTGGAGGAATGATCGGACAAGGTCAAAGGAGGTGGACGTCGTGCGGTACACACGACGTACCTAGCGATGGTGCTCAGTTTGCTGGATGTCGCAGACCGCTGCGCGGTGGACGCACCCACGATACCAGACGCCTTCGACTTCCTTGGCTCTCGGTGTGTATTTCTCAAAGGCGTAGACTTCGTCGCCGACTTCGAGGGAGACGACATCTCTGTGGCCGCCGACGTCCGCATCCGAGACTTCGGTGATGGTAGACATACGCCGACCAGACATGCGCGTATCGCGCTTTGACGGTGAGAGGGGATGGACCGCATAACCGTACACGATGAGCGGGAGAGGTTCCCAGACGCCTCTGCGCTGGGCGGTCGCTGTGCCCATCGAGAGAAGGACGAAAGGTGTTTATGCGAAAACTCGGGCGACGTAAGTAATCAACAAGAAACAAAACTAGTCTCAGAATCCACATCCTTGGCCGATGAAGGAGGCGTCCTCGAGACGCTCAGCTGGTTCAATTGGTCCACAAAAAGGGTATTATACAATGAACGATGAAGGGTATTCACGACTGTTAGAATGTCTCATCCAGAGAATGGTTAACAGTAAATGCGAATGACCACCAGTATTCGATACGTCCCTGATTAAAATTTCTCTCCCGGGTCTAGAGGTCCAAGTGGCCCGTAGACCTCTCTCGGTTGTTGTCGGTGATCGTAATGAGGGGAGGGAGAAAATGATGAAGCCAAGGGTGGTTGCGAGCTCTCTAGCTGAGACCCAGAATGCGACATAGCGCCATGGCTCGACAATTGCTGCTGAGATGAGTGATCGGATAATTGGTACCCACGTGCTGCGTATCCTGAAGAGGTCGGTGTCCGTGTGGGGGAAGGGCTTGGGGACTCTTCGTCGAACCCAACGTCCAGCATCGCAGCCAATTGAGCATCACCAACTATTCCTCCACCTCCAGCAGCTGGGACATGATAAAGACCCACAGGTGGCGGGGCATATTGCGCAGTACTGCCCTCGTTGTAAACCCCAACTTGTTGGCCCCATTGATCATCCTCCGAAGAAGCGACCGAATGTGTGTCCGAGCCTTCGTACTGAGTTCCTCCCCGAACACTTAGTAGATCATTCTCGCTTCTGATGAATCCGCCAGGATGGAGACGCTCCATATCTCTTCTTCTCCGTTCTTCGCGCTTAAGTTTGCGAAGTCTGGAGCGTTCCCAGTCTTCCCAACGGCGAAGTGGCACAGACAATCCTCCAACGCCAGCAGAACCTGTCCCATGGGCTTCTCCTTTTGCTTCTCCTTCTACCTTCCTGTCATGAATCGTCAGCGGTGCACAACAGGTCAACAACGCGACAACTAACCTCGTCTCTCCCCACGAAAAATCATCAAAATGCCAAAATGCGTATACCGGTAATACGAGGTTCCAGATGGGTAGGGCAATAAGGTATATCAACATCCAAAACACATAAACAATCTTGAATGTCGTGATTAAGATCAGGATGGCAGGAAGGCCGAGCACAGCAACCAACAATATCAAGGGGATTGCTTCCTGGAAATTGACAGGCGGGCTCAGAATCATGCTAACGATGAGCATGTAGGTTAACGCAATGGCGATCGGAAGGACGACAGTGCCGAGGAGGTCCATGAATACAACAAATTGCATGCTGAAACAAAATGTGCCACAGAGGTTGCGTACAAGAACAAGCTCCATAAGATTATGGATTGTTGAATTGATCCAACGGCGCCGTTGGGATAAAAGGACAGAGAAGGTGTCGGGAACGACAGTGCGGCATCGAGCTTGCGGAAGAAACATCATTTTTCGGTTGGGGAACGTACGGATGAGAATGGTGGTTAGGAAACGATCTTCCCCCAATAACAAAAGATTCTTCTGATGCAAGGTTGTGACTTCGCTTTGGCTGTATTCGCGGACAATTTCAGGCTTGATGATAAGAGGAACCCAATCATCACCATTGTTTCGGCGAGCTTTCAATCGGAACATTGAGAAACAGCCTGGAAGGCACGAAACACCGCCAAATACAGATTCGAAGCCCTTGGCGAGATGATGA
Organism: Phylloporus aff. rhodophaeus; assembly: GCA_038094475.1. Classification (NCBI taxonomy): domain Eukaryota; kingdom Fungi; phylum Basidiomycota; class Agaricomycetes; order Boletales; family Boletaceae; genus Phylloporus; species Phylloporus aff. rhodophaeus. The sequence continues at coordinate 15,594 of JBBPUD010000025.1, read as the reverse complement.
GAGATGAAATATTCAAAGACCTGGATAGCTGTAACCCATGAATCTCGTTTGTTGGCTATCCGGGTCTCTCCACAAACGCCCATGATCATTTGATCATGGTGCATACAGTTTACCAGGGCTCTGAGTGAATCGGAGAATACTTTAGTATCTGCATCAACCTGTCAAACATGAGAATCTGCCAGAATATCGACAGCAAGCAAACAACCATACCATCAAGCAGACTTCGAAAAAGTCAGGAGTTACACCCATGAGCACGTGGATTTTGCGGAATACGTCGAAATCGAGTGGGGTCATGCGGTCATTATACGTGACACGGGAGAAGAAGTTCATTAGGATGAGTTGACTGTCACGCTTTCCGCGATTACCAGGCTTCTTGTCTGTCAACTCCGCTTCCGTACCACACTTGACAATTACCAACGTAGGAGTGCGATGACCTGCACGAGCTGTACAGACAATTGATAAGTATGAATCGAGTCTAATTTCACCAAGAAAACGTACTGTAGTGACCAGCATAAACCATTGCACGGTTCTCTCTCTTGGCCCCAGATCCGACTGCAAGGTAACTCATAGGCACGGGGTTTCCAAACCGTGGGTCGACTTCCAGTAGGCTGACGCAAATATCCGGAGTGCTCCTTTTCTCCCCAGCTCCAGTGATCATTCCGTCGGCAACGACGAAAATTAGTTTTCTATGGTCAGAATATCTCGTCTGTGAAATAGCATCCAATGTCGTGCGCATGGATTCTTCGCCTTCGGAATAGCACGTTACCAGACACACTGCAAAGAGCTCAGCCCCAATCTGTGCCAAGTTCATGACCTGACTAGGTTCCTGAGAAGATATCGGACCGGTGGGATGGTGTCGGGAGTTCTTGCGGAGGGTCGCCGACTTCTTTGCGCCATCTGGACCTGCCCAGGGTGCCATCCCAGTTTTGTTGTCAATAGAAACATTGGCGCCTTCGGGCATGACCGCTGGACTGATGGCTGAGCGGTTTAGATCGACATTATCTGGGGGACCAGCCAGTTTAGCAGAGAGAAACCAGTTGAAAACACACGCCATCGTGAATCGAACGAGGACAAGACCAAGGATGACGATGAGACCAACATAGAGGAATAGTGACGATACGAAACAGCCGGGTGAGATTTTGTCGATGTTCCCAGCGTAGTATCTTTGAGTGAGACAGGGAACAGCAGATTTGATGGTGGCATTATTATAGAATAACATAGTAGCGTCCTTGCCGCTAGTATTGTTTTGCTGGAGCAGAACGGTGCGAATGGCAAGATCGACGGGATCGGAGGAAATAGGACTGGGATGTAGTTCCATGTAGGGATTCATATTGAGGACGGCGCCATCGATCACAAAGTAATTGTCCAGGTCGGTGACCTGGGTCCAGTCATAACCAAGAAGTTGAGAGGTCTCCTGTATGTCAAGCTGGGAGAAAGTAGACGAAGCAGTGAGAGAGCCAAGGGGACAAGGGGAGCTGCATGGATCGTCTGTTGCAGCATGGAAGCTGAGGCCGTTGCAGGCAGTATACTGGGAGGCGGTGCGGGTAAAGTAGGGAGTGATGTCTTGGCCAGGTTGCTGCTGAGTGAGTGCGTCTAGATCGACACCTGCCGGACTCTGTGCGTTGGTGACATTGAAGACGGTGCCCTGTATGCTGAGAGTCCCAGGGACGGAGCCAAGGGTTGTGTAGCGAGCGGAAGTGGTGCTAGAGGTCGAGGGACAGAGGACCTTTTGGGTACCGACGGTGAGGAAAGCGACGGCGAGGCAGAGAACCAAGATGATAAAGCAAAGAGTGATCTTCTCTCTCCAGGCCTGGATAACGTTCTTGTCCTTGAGACCGCCGACGGACGTGAGGAGGAAGGAGGGGGCCCAGAAGGTGACGATGCAGGAGAAGAGACGCCATGGGTCGAAGCCAACGCCGGTGCCAGTGCCAGGTACCCAGCCCGACGCGGTGGGGGCAAGAGACGAGGGGGGGTTGATAAGGGGGACAGGCGCAACACTGCGCTCCGGGCGAGTGAGGGTCTTTGCGCGACGGATGGTGCCAGCAGAGGCTGGTTGCGATGTCGAGGGTCGACCTGGCTGGTGTGCGACACGGACTGAGCGGGACATGTACAAGGAGCGGGGAGTAGAAAGGAAAGGAAGGGCTGGGTCGTTGGGAAGAACGACGGAGGGAAAAGTCGGCTAGAGGCCCCAAATCCAAGCTTGGCCATGTCCGACAGCGTCCCCGACGTCGAAGCCCCCCGCAGCGACGGAACAACCGGCGACGACACCCCAAAACGCGTGTCGGACGTGGCGTACGACCCATGGACCCTCCAGGTGTGGCCCATTTCTTCTGTGCGGCGTCGCACTGATAGCAAAAGCTCGTCCAACTGGCTTCCCAACACCACATGAGCGAGTACAACCGCCTCAAGCACGGACATCGAGGTACTCCCAGTGTCCTCCGTTGTTCCGTCTCACCTACCCCAGGCGAAAGGCTCCCCCGTCTTGTACACCCCGATGTCTCTCCATCTCCCCGACCTCGCCCGTTCTCTCCGCGAACGCCAGGAAAGATACGCAGACCAGCCTCTCTGGTGGCCCTGTGCCTCCGCTAACAAAGAGTCCAGTCCCGTAATACCCGTAGCGAGGCAACGCGCCGCACTCGCTACCGGGGAGGCAATCCCACATCCAGACCTGCAGCAACAGCTCTCCACCGCGATCTCGGAGTCCATCATGCATCAAACCAGTTCTGCCCCACACGTAAAAACATCAGAGACGCACCCTATCAAGTCGGTTTTCTCACTGTAAACCACATACTAGCTAATCATCAACAGTGTTTCACAAGTCATACCCCCGGAATCACTCATTGCCATTTCATCGCATCTCATGCCTTGCAAACAGCCCTGCCCTGTCTTGTTCGAAATTCATCTTCCCTACACTTCTGACTTGCTCACCCACCATCCATGTGTACCACCCAACTCTGCATCTGCATCTTCCCAGCACAAGTTTTTACCTTCGAACGAGCTCCGTTCATCTGTCACCGATGCTCTCAACACAGCTCTCACCACGAGAATTCCGTTCTCTTCTCTACCAGTTCCCTCGTCAAGAATACTACTATCTTTCAAGCGTACCCTCAAGAGTCATACCCTTTCTGATGGACCATCCGAACGGGATATCACAGATGCGATTCCGAAATTGGCATCACCCCAGTCCGCGTTCCCATCCATCCAAGCTACACCTCAAGCATCCGTTCTCGCCCTCCCAGCTATCTATGCCCTGCATCCGCTCTCTTCTCACGTGTGAGTACCCTCCCTGCCTTCGTATGTCCTTTTTCTTTTTTTGATTCGATATAGCCGCACACCATCATCACCCCCGAATAGAACGTCCAAGTTTCGGACCACGCGGTCACGGTCATCTTCTACATCATCTTCAGGGAAAAGTGTGGCGAATTCAAGACCCCCAAGGCTCGGAAACCTCCTGCTGTCATCGTGTCCTGGCAAGAAAGGTCGGTCTTTCTGCCTCATCTGGCCGCGTTCTGTCCATCGACAAACCACATTCCTTACAAGTACGGCTAAGCGGACCCGTGCGTGGTCGGGGCGCGATTTGCCGTGACCTGGATGCCGATCTGCGACGTATGAAGATGCTTGGGGCGCGATGCGTTGTGTGGTAACTACCATTCTGTCACTACTTTAGCATTGTGGATAACGTGGTCAAAAGCTGTCTCGACGACGAGGAATTGGAATTTCTCATTGGGGCTTCGTGGATCGATTACTGTCAAATCGCGCATAGGGAGGGTCTCGATGTATTACGGTTCGCATTTTGCTATTATTGTCCTCTTCCACTGACACCGTTCGCAGCATCCCCCTCCCAGAAGGTCTTGCTCCGCTTTCACCCAAAGCTCTGGACGCAGACATGGATCGGATCATTCAAAGATACACGCTTCAAGGTCTGTCTGTATTGGTGCACTGCCGCGGCGGAGTCGGTCGCGCCGGGCTCTTTGCATGTTGTTGGATGCTAAGGCTGGGCCTCTGTGGGTGGATCGAGACCGACCCCTCACCAAGCGTCGAGACACTCCGATGGGACAGCGAAACCATGGTGCGACGGGATACGTTGCAGATGGTGGAGCGAGCTATCGAAGTGATACGGAGGCGAAGAAGCGTCAAAGCTATCGAGACACTAGAGCAAGTCCAATTCTTGGTTGAATATGTGGACTACCTGAGGGCATGTGGACATTCAGGAGGGGATTTTTCCAGCACACTGCTATTACCCCGGTATCTTTATTCTTAACTGCAAGCTGTAGTGCCTACAGTAAGTATGTAAATTCTGGATTACAAGCATACAAACAGCCTTGTACATAGATCATGTTAATTACTTGGGATGTATCGGACTACTGGCAGAGAAACAAAACTGCTGCTATCATTGGCGAATTTCTCGTCGAACCACAACTGCTCTTCCACCGTATCCCCAGACCCTCTCCGTGATTGCTCAATCTTCCGGGCGACGAGGTCAGCATCTTCAATTGAGAACCCGCACCGTTTGATCAGCTTCTTCTTGAGATCACTGCCATCAAGGCACTTTCGACGGCGCGGAGACAGTAAAGTGCGCATATGCAGCACTATCCGCTTGACCCAACTCGACTTCTCCTCCTTCCAAGTGACCCGAGAGCTAAAGTCCAGAAGAAGCTTTCGGATGATATCCTTGGACTGCTCGTACTTGTCGCCAAATATACCTCTGTACCCGCGCGTGGTCGTAACGCAAGCATGCCCAAAAGACCTGAGTCCATACTCCTTGATCGCACCTTCGTTCTCTCTCCACCACTCCTCCATGTTGTCGTACATCTCTAGATGCGTCACGGCAACAACAACGGGCACCTGACGGTTACAAAGCACCTCTACGAAGAGGTTGTATGTTTGCTGCATAGTGATGGAGATCCGTCCGCCCTTCATACAGAACACGAGGAGGTTAATGCCGCCCGACTGCTCGAGCCTGGAAATAAGTGCGTACGCCTGGTGGACGGCGTCCAGGCAGTCGCTTGTCTTCATGTTTTCCTGGGCCTCGTGTAGGCCGGCTGTGTCATGCAGGGCAAACTCGACGCCGTCAAGGTTGACAATGTACTCGTGTGATTGGAGTGTGCAGCTCTTTACGCCACTTGACGTGACGGCGCGGTCACTGCCTGAGATAAGGTTGACGAGGGAACTCTTCCCTACACCGACCTCGCCGACGATCAGGATGTTGCGGCGGATGGGCCGTTCAGAGGTGGTTGGACTAGAACAAACGCTATCTGTCTGCATGGAGAGCAGATGGCAAGGGGTGAAGAGGTGAGACGGAGATATACTGGGACTTGGATAGACGTAAGGTATACAAGTCGCTGCGCCCTCGTCGAGAGGCTAAGTTTTGGGGAAACAACCGTCCACGAGCCAGGTCCTTTATGTACGAGAATCATACACGCGACGCAGTGCACCGGGTTTGACCGGCCTCCGCAAACAAAGGACATACCTTGACGCCATATCGAATGCGATGTTCTTCTGTGGTCCAGGGATGTCGATGGGGCGATATTAAGATTTCGATGAGCGTCTGTCCCGTCAGGGACTACCGCCATTACGACTAATCTGAGTGTCCTCGAGCCCCACGGAGGCCTTGCGCACAAGATGTCTGGGGAGTGAGGCATGATGGATGATGAAACAGCTGTAGAAGCGTGGGGCGCGTCCACCAGGATCGAAACATTCAACACTCACCTTATCTGAGTTAGGGACCCTTTTGACGGATCGGGAGCGCCAAAACGTCATGCGAAGGGTCCATGGCCATAGCGAGGAGGGCGTGAGGGCTTCGGTAGAATTCCTGTGGACCAGCGTCGCCCACTTGATCCGAACATTGACGTCAACGGGTACCCTTTTCGAGGGTACTTACTTTTTGTCGCACACCTGGATATAGGGTACTTGCCTCAAGATAACTTGGCTTCCATGTCGGACTTGGGAACACGACCAATGGAAGTGTGCTTTGAACGTGCATGTGGTGAGTGATTCATATCATGAGCCTCGTTGCCCACATCGCCTCCCACTGGTGATACTACGCTGACATGCCGTAGATTCACAAGTTTGCCGTGTTCAATCGGGGGAGCATCATGTCGCAGTTGCCGGTGGGCAATGGGCATAGCCCTGCCGCTGGCAAAAGGTGTCCACCAGCAAACTTTGCGCCAAGTCTGCATATAAAGTCTTGTCCCAACACTAGTGACGAATTTTGGAACGCAAATACCTTCTGTCGATGGCGGCCTTGCTTCCCCCTAGGCGACGCTCTGGCGTACGTACTACCGCTGACGAAAAAGTGAACGACTAACAGATTGGCATTCGTGGACAGAACTCCAAACTGACTGTTGATGTCCCAAGTGAGCCGATCGGGAGACCGAGCAGTGAAGGGCCGCACGCGGTAGTTTTCTCTAGGAATTTTCCTCCTCCGAGGCTGACGCATTCTATTCAGATCCATGAACCTCGGCACCAGCCAACCATATTTACCGCGATTGAACCAGACAGCTACGGTGTTACAACCAAAGTACGTGCCATTGACCCTACCTTGACTAGTTCGAGTCTCAACGTTGGCCAGAGAAACAGTACTCTTAGTCTCGCGGCAAGTCATTGGTCCCACTCACTTTGACGCGAGAACTAACATTCCGTTCTCAGAACACAAAGGCTCGTAATGTCGTGATCTTTGGCGACAGTGGGGTCGGCAAAAGCTCTCTCATCAACATGCTCGCCGGTCAAAAAACTGCGGAAACTTCCAATGGCGTCCTTGGATGCACATTTGAGAGTCGTCAATATTCGGTAACTATTGACGGAGAGAAGATCAACGTTTGGGACACCGCAGGCCTTGACGAAGGTACACGAGGTCGGGTGCCACCGCACATAGCTGAGAAGAGCTTGGCCAAGCTGCTCCGCGATCTACGGAATGCGAACGGCGTCCACCTTCTTGTCTACTGCATTCGCGGCCCCAGTGTTCGGAAGTCACTAGCAAGGAACTACTCCATCTTTTACTCTGTGATATGCAGGAAGAAGATCCCCATCGTTGCCGTTGTCACGGGATTGGAAAACGAGCCTTATTCGATGGACGATTGGTGGACCAAGGGTGAGAGGGAGCTGGCAAAGTACAAGATGCGCTTCGACGCCCATGCATGCGTTACAACCATTGACATGCAAAAGGCCACAGGTTCTGTGTTCGAAGAACGCAGCATCTTGTCCCAGAAGTTGGTCCGAAAGCTGATCATCGACTATTGTCATCGTATCGCCATCCGACCACCAACCGACACTAACCTCTTTATCAAAGCCGCCTTACTTGACTTTCGGTCGATGATGAGGTCTGGGTGGGAGAATGTCCAGCCCATTTCCACTGTCGTTTTCTGTCAATCCGACATTCCACTCTTCCATTCTGGTGTCTTTGGCGATCTCAGGCGAATCAGCTCTCAAATTAATGGGCGTACCTTTGTATTTCAACATGCCGGGGATCTTTCGGAGCGCTACATCACCCCAAGGACAGCGAAAGGTGGCGCGGATCTGTTGATTTTTGCTGGGACAGTGTCGGACCTCAGTGTAGAAAGCTTGCGACGCTTTTACGCTCGCTGCACTGGTGAAGTGTGTCCGCTTCTGGTTGTCACAAACGACGCCTCTGTGGATGCATGGAATGAACGCCTCAATGCTCTTGGGATCAGCGCACGCGTTGAACCTCTTCCTTCATCATCCACGAATGGGCAGAACCAGGTCGAATTCTTCAACCTGGTCGATGAGCTTTGTCTAGTCAGGGGCCCTGCCAAGTACCGCAAGGGGGGCCTTATGAAACTCTTTGCGCGCAGGACCAAGGATGGAGGGGATGAGATCTCTGCAACACACGATGAGGCGGTCCTTTTGGAGGTCGGAAGTCGACGCTGAAAGTTGCAGACATTATGTACGGGTACTACATGTGCATTTCAGTATTTTATTTAAGCTTGCAGACTTTTTTCCAATACTACCCATTAGTATAATTATTATGGTTTTACAATGTTGTTTACCAGTCTCCGCGTCTACTTTGGACAAGTTGCAACGATTTATACTACCTCGCTTGTTTGACTTGGAACTGGCCCGCGCGTTCAAGTAATCGCCTTATAACCTCGATAAGCGGATATCATCAATGTCTTCATTCTCCAAAACAAAACTCAAGGCAGCAAGAGACGCTCTCGGAAAGAAGCAGTATGAGGCAGCTCGCGATGCAGCCCTCCAGGTCCTCGAATATGAACCCGACAATTATAACGCGTGCGTGGTCTGCCTCGCTTCCGTTTGCTTCGCTGATCGAGCGACAAGTCATGTATTCTTGGGTCTTGCCTTCCTCGAGCTTGGAGAACACGACGAGAGCGAGCAAGTAAAGCCGTTGGATCTTGCGTATTCTACCGGCTTACAACCATAAAGTATTACCGCAAGGCAATTGAGCTGAAGCCGGACCAGGTTCTTGCCTGGCAGGTGAATCGCGTCTGTCATCCTAGGTGATTGATCAAGCCAATGGGCTATGCAGGGCATATCAAAACTGTACGATAAAAACGGGCGATGGGATGCGCTCTCGGAGGCATATGAGCACATCATGGAGATGTTTGCCAAAAGGTACGTGTGTAGCCCTCTTGCTTTGATGTACATTTGCAGAGGTTCTCTCTTTAGCGGTGATGCCATCAAATGTGCAGAGGTTCTCCAAAAGTTGATTTCAACCAGAAGGGAACACGGGACTCGTCAACAAGTAAGTACCCTCGTTGTCGCGCTGCAATATCAGACCAAAGTTGTTCTCTATCTAGGTAGTGAACGCCCTCTCCTACTTACTTCCTGATTCATCTTTGTCCGCGACATTGTCAAATATAACCCCGCCAGATCCAACGAACCCAACTGGATCTTCCATATCTGATATACAGGCCGCAGTTTACAATTCACTCCCTGTTATCGAAGAAATCATATCGTTAGTTGAACGTGACGAAGAAGTTTTTATCAAGAATGAATTTGATAGGAGACGGACGCGTCTAGGCGGACCTTCCCCTGATCAACTGAAGAAGGACATCTGTGTGGGAGCGTGTGGCAGTTCCAGGGTACGATCAACTCTACAAAGGAATAACTTTGACTTATTTTTATCTCCAGCTGCCATCACTGTATCAGGAAGTACTGAACCATCCAAATACCTCTGACGATCTTCGTCGCTCCACGGAAGCAAAATTAATCATATACAAGCAAAAGTATTTCTATGCGCTACCGACAACATCTCCAGATAAAGCTTCCCTTGGGAAGGAGCTGGATGAACTCGTCAGTGGTGTCGTTACAATTGGCATACCCAACGAGCTTTCCTGGTCCATATTCCTTGAAGGGAAGGATAGTGACACGATCGGTGAGTGTTGATAAGTTTTGTTGCGGTCGTCTTAGAAATGGTGCGTAGATGGATATAGCTTGGACTATTTCAGACAGTACATGAAGCTCTTACCTGGCACACCATTGGCGCGATTACTCAACGGCTACTTCCTGTACACTGAAACGTCTTTGGAGGTGGACGAGGAAGAAGAGTATGCTCAGCGGGTAGTCGAAGACCGAGACCCGGTTGATGCCATTATGGTAGATCAACTACCGATCAATGTACCGCAGTCGCTCAAATTTCCGTTAGGATGCCTTTGGCTCGCTGCCCGAGTCACTCTTGGCGCATCGCATAATGACCGAGATCTACGTGCAGGAATTTGATTATGCTAGTGTCGTCACTGTAGCGGAAAGCGGCCTTGAGCTGGTCCGAAGGCATGAACAAAATACAGGGCGCAAAATCCGTCAGTGAGTAGTCGTGTCCGTTAGGCGACAAAACTTCAAGGCTCACGTCTTTTAGAGTACAAAAGGCATTCAGTGTGGCTCTTGCAAGCGCACTTGTACACTTGTACCCACCAAAACACCACCCATGCGCTCTTCGGCTCTTGGACGAAGTCTTAAAGTTTGATCCTAGCAATGTGGATGCATTGATTGGTCGTGGTTACGTTCTCCAGTATAGTGGGAAATGGCAGGAGGCCGAAAGCTTGTTCTCCAAGGCGACTTCCCTGATTCCACCAGGAACCCCGAAAGCCGTCCGTGCGAGGGAGGAAAGCGCTTGGTGTCTCAGCAAGATTCGGGTAGAGGGTGGCGCACATGATTTGAAGGAGGTATTAAATGATCTACAAGGCGAAGAACATGATATGGATCGAGCGCGGTGCCTTTGGCGCATTGGAAAATGTTGCTGGGAAATGGGAGGTTTGTCTATATCATCCACTCGCCGAGCCTTTCTTATTTCAACAAACCCAGTTGACTTCCGGGAAGAGGCATTCTCTCACTTCATTAATTCTTTGAAGTGCGACCGGACATACGCTCCTGCATATACTTCCCTTGGGATATATTACTCCGAATTTGCAGATCCACCTGATCCCACACGAGCGTCCAAGTGCTTCCAAAAAGCATTCGAGCTTGACCCACGAGAAGCAGATGCCGCTAAAAGACTCGCGGAGGGATTTGCTGGCGAACGAGAGTGGGACCTCGTTGAAGTCGTCGCTCGTAGGACAATTGATGGGGAGGGTGGTCTGGATGCTGGAATCCAGATACAGGGTGGCGCTGCTGTCGGCAGGTACTTACCCACGAATGCTTGGGCCTGGAAAGCGGTCGGTGTGGTGGAACTGGTGAGCCGAACGAAGGACTGTATAGCTTGTTGTCTTGATGGCTTCAGACGCACAGGAATTACGCGCAAGCTATTGAAGCATTCCAGGTCGCCTTACGAGCAGAACCGGAAGATCAGCTCTTGTGGCTTCGTCTTGGGGAAGCCTATAGTAGGGCTGGCCGCCACGCCGCTGCATTGAAAGCGCTCGCAAAGGCTCATGAGCTTGATCCAGAAGACTGGATCTGCACATTTCTGATAGGCGATGTGCAACGCCAAACTGGCAGGCTCGTTGAAGCCCTTTGTTCTTTTAATTCCATTCTGGGATCACGGCCAAAGGAAATTGGAGTGTTGCTGTCCGTTGCGCAAACACACTTGGACCTTGCTCACCAGGAGCGATTCACTGGCTTCGGTACCAGATCCGAACAATCCTTCGTTGCAGCTATCACAACATGCTTCGTGACGTCACAGGAAAGTTCTGGTCACGGGGGTGTAGTGTGGAAGATAGTCGCAGATGCTCTATTTGGTCTATCGAAGGCATCCGTTTTCGTGGATGAAAAAGCCGTTGAAGGTGTTGTCAATCGAGCGATTTCCTTGTTGCGCGGCCACGCAAGCACACGAATTGCCCAAATTCTCCCCACTAAATCAGCGCCTAAGAACGCCCCATTAACCCGCCGCCCTGTACTGGAAATAGCTATCGCTGCTTATGACTATAGAATCTCCGTGGGTTCAACGGAAGATATTGCACTCGGAAGTGCACTATATGACTTGGCGGTGGCACTTTACGCGTGGTGTCTCGAAGATAAAAGTAATACTCATGAAGCAGCGTCAGGATCCGCAATATCCCTTCTGAAAGAGGCATTACAAAAGGAACCTGTAAACTCCGTATATTGGACCGCACTGGGGAGCATGTACTTCCTTGAAAAGCCAAAGGCGAGTCAACATGCGTACATCAGTGCATTAGAGCACGATTCAAAGGTCTGTTTTATGTATACACCTTCACGATACCCAGGGATTGAACTGTGTACGACAGAGTGTGATTGCATGGACCAACTTGGGTCTTTTATATCTGTACCACGATGACCTGGAATTAGCGAATGAGGCACTTCTACAAGCGCAGATATTGGACCCTGATTACACCCTTGCATGGGTTGGGCAAGCGATGGTGGCTGCGGCGAATGGCCATGATACTGATGTCCGCGGGCTACTAGAACATGCGGTGGGCCTCAGCGCTGACGTGGTGGGCAGAACTCATTTTGCATATCGATGCTAGGAGTTGACTTGACTAGCCACTAGCCGATCTTGAATTTGCATCCAGAGTGCTGACCTCGCTGTCGGCCACTACTCGCTCGCAAGCTAGAGTCAAGGAAGAGCTTCTTCCTGCATTCTTTGTCTTAAACCGCTTCGTCCAACGGTGCCCACAAGACCCGTGTGCGCTCCACCTTCTCGGCCTTTTGTGTGAACGTTTGGGCCAGCTAGAAGAGGGCGCGCAGTGGATCTCCCATGGTATTGCACTATTGGAAGCTGCTTACGAAGAAACCGAGGACCCTCTCGTTGAGAGGCAATTCACGATTGCACACGCAAGCCTTGCTCGGTTGAAACTTGGCCTAACTGACTTTCCTACTGCCCTGGAATCATTCGAGACAGTCCTTGGGCTACTTCCCGAAGAAGTGGCCCTGGATGACACAGAAACAAAAATTCTAAGGGTACACGCGTTATTTGGATTGGGATTGGCCCAGTTCAAACTCGAGGATCTGCAGTCCGCACTGATAACCTTCCAGAATGCACTGAGTAGTTCTGGAGAAGACTACCTTCTTCGCGCCCACGTGACTGTGTTGCTTGCTCAATGTATGTGGGCGATTGGAACGGAGGAGTTCAAGGAGTCTGCGAAAGCACTGTTGTTGGACAGGTGAAAAGGGTCCCGCTTTCTCTATGCGTAACTTACGGCCATCTAGCATCACAGCAGATCCTGAGAATCTGGTAGCGATCAATACGCTTGCAGGGATGGGCATCCTTACAGAGGACGAGAGCCTTGTGGATGCTGCCTTATTCGAGATCCAGTCTCTTTCCATAGAACGTCGGAAAGAGTTGGACCCGAGAAGAGACGTGACATATCTTCTGGTGCAGCACCATCTCGGTCAGGTAAAACCACATGTTCACGGGACTTCAAAACTGCTGATTCCCAAGTCCAGGGCGATGTTGAACAGGCCATCAGGGTTGCGCAGAAAGCTTTGCACGCTGAACCATCAAACGTGCAGCTACGCCGTGAACTAGCTTCACTGATGTTGCAGCAAGGCAACCTTCGGACAACACAAGCTATTCTCGAAATCCATGCCTCGGAAGAGAACATCACGGAGATGAAAGAGACACTTCCATTACTGGCTATCGCTGGAAAGGAGGGAGAAGCCATTAAATATGCACAGAAAGCGATCTTGTTGGATCCAGGAAACCTGACGAATTGGCAAACACTGGCGTATGTAAAAGCTAGGGAAGTGTCATGAATACACAAGCTGTTATGCCGTCCCATGGACAATATGTCCATGGATCACATCCTAGTTTTTGAGCAAGTCCTTCCCGTGCATAGCAGAGCTGTGATGGAACCAGCATGTCACCGCTTCGCTTGATTGGCAGCCTCTACAGGACGAAGGCCAAGAGGGCATGAGCGATCTTCGATTCACGTACAAACGGAACCCACCTCTCCGTGTCGCATCTTCTAGCAACTGTGTGTCGACATGTTCCGCAGGCAACTGCACGTATCGAACGACTGAACCGCGGATAAAGCAGTTCTTCACTGCCATCTGGGCAAGGCTCGAAGTGTGCGTTGGCAATGTGAAAGCGAGCTTACCATGTGTGGGTGCCTCGTCTCATCGAGAACTTTGATCGAATCCAGACGGATATTGAGGAACCTGCAGAGACAGGGTCGAGGGGGTACAATAAGGGGACAGTCCTGTCTACACACTGGTCAACAGATTTGAGGACACCGGAGATCGAGAGATCGTTTTTGAGCTCGACGGTGACCCGTTGGTCAGTGAGAGTTTTGAACACGGAGAAGATGAGCTTTAAAGGATGAGCATTTTGTATGGATAGTGGTTGTCTGGACGGAACTAACCATCGTGAACTTGGTGGGTTGTTCAACAGGGTTTCGGTAGTATCCGTACTCACATCAGGGTAGTTCTACTAGTAAGGTAATCTCGGTGCAACGCTCATTCTATCAACGGATGGATCCTGTAGCCCTCAATCAAACTCTGACATATCAAAGTTGTATGTGAAGTGCTGGACGAACAGTTCTTGTGAGGTATCTTGTACGCAGTAAAGCGCATTAACCCACCTTGTATAGACACATGACTTTCACTACCCAGGCCTCGAGGTGATAGATCTTCTTGCTGCCCATTCGCATCCGTAGTTCCTGCAACTGCCATAAGCACATTCGAAGCCCTCGCTTCGGAAAGATCACGTCCGTACGTAGAATGCTGCCCAATGCATCACATCGGCCTTGATGGCTTCGTCCACTCGCTCCACTACCCTATCCGCCACGGTCTTGATGCCACGATCAGACATGATAATACTTCCTGGACGCTCCATAGAACAGCCTTACCTTGAGGATGACGGTGGGTGGTATACAATGGCTGAGAAGCTCGTAGAATTTAGCACGGACTTGCATCACTCGTTCAGGTGACTGCTCTTGTACGATCAGATCAGCAACCTTGTGACAATATGTCTCCCAATCTGGTTTTGCGATGTTGAGAGGTCCAGAAAGATCGGGTCTGCGGACAACGTTTTATCTGGGTCCTGAAAGTTGCTCATCAAGACTTACGATTGCATCTTGAGGGCCTCAAAGACGAGCAGTGCCTTTCTCATATTACCAGCGGCGTCTTCTGCAATTTGAAAAGAGGCCTCTGGCGGGAGGTCAAACTTGAGCTTCCTGGCCACATGTCCCAATACTGTTTGCATCTGCTCATGCATGTTATTTAGCAAACAAAGCAGTACCAAAGGTGTTCACCTCTTCTGTGCTCGGTGCAGCCACTCTGACAAGTAGACACCGACTCTTTATAGGCGCAATGATTCTACTGGTGCTATTGGCGCACAATATGATACGCAGGTTCGACATGTACTTTTCCATCGTTCGACGCAGGGCGGCTTGGGCATCACGCGACAAGGTGTCAGCTTCATTGATGACTACAACTGTAAACTTTGTAAGAATCTGCGTGTAAAATCTATCTACAGAACTCACCTTTGAAACGCTGCTTCGCACTCAAGTCCACTTGTTGTGTCTGTGCAACCTCTTTGATCAACTCCTGGATGATGACTCGGTCGTAATTCCCAGCTTCACTGCAAAGAAGTTAGTCACACAGACATCGGCATATTGTTGCATGGGAACGCAC
The DNA here is from genome assembly GCA_038094475.1 of Phylloporus aff. rhodophaeus. Lineage (NCBI taxonomy): Eukaryota > Fungi > Basidiomycota > Agaricomycetes > Boletales > Boletaceae > Phylloporus > Phylloporus aff. rhodophaeus. The sequence goes on along the minus strand of JBBPUD010000025.1, from coordinate 591 downwards.
CTCGGAGTGATTTCAATATGAAAATTGCTTTGAACGAGATTAATTTCGATTTTGCGTCTTGATGGTGAGACGAAGACCCTCTGGTCGATTTTCAGCTGTTCAGGTGGTTAGCTCGGTATTGCTCTGTCCCGGACCACGCAACCCACTTTCTCTACACCATTTCCAAACAATTGACGTAGAGTACAGCTTATTCGTGTCTTCTTCCCCGCACCGGAGGGCCCATAGAATAGTACATGGGGAAAGTCCCCAGATGCAGCAAGAGACATTAAGCGAGCCGACAAGCCTTGGTGGTAGTGGAGCTCGTCGAGCGTCTTTGGTCTGAACTGCAGAGGAGTGAGTGTCGTGATCGCGCATCAAGTTCAGACTTGCCCTGTCTACCCAGAGAGACATGGTCAAAACACAAGGGTGTATGGAAAGCCGGACGTTCGCGCCTTGACTGATAGCCGAGTTGTCACGCCTTCTTGTGGAATTGCTTTTCTCGGCGGCTTCTATGGGAGGGACACCTATCACCGCACGCTGATTTTATTTACAAGTGGAAATTCCAAAAATTTACATAGTGCCGGTACTGGATTTCAAGGTATGCCTCAACGT
>JBBPUD010000024.1:0-139482 GCA_038094475.1 Phylloporus aff. rhodophaeus | reverse complement strand
GAGTCATAATGAGTCATGATGAGTCATGCATTCATGTAGAACGCATTATCTAATCTGTGACCGTTGATCATGATCAATAGAAGTCAATACCTTATGTCAGACTTCCTAAATAGTCAAATAGACTATTGATTGATCATTTCTCAATGAATGAACGCTTTATCTTATCGATTCAAGCTGTTCTTTCAACAAGAAGTCTGCTGGCAAAGCAGCTCGGAGTTCGGTGGGTTTTTCTGAGGACATGGGTGGGGGCGATGGTACGAAGAGACTAGGTGACTGGGGTGGTGATGGTGACGACGGTGGTCTCGGGGTGGTCAAGGTCTGTGGTGCTTTGATGGCAGGAAGCGCTCGAGGGGCAGGCAAGGCTAGAGGGCTCGCGGGTGGTGCTGGGGAATACGAGGATCCAAGAACTCGTCTAGGTGATGGTTGCTGGGTGGTTCTTTGTTCATCGTCGTCTTCCGGGACGCGGTAAGCGCGACGAAGGGCTCGGTCTCTGTGGAAAATATTTGCTATGGGAATGTCCTACTCCTAGATAGGAGGGACAAGGGAGATACTTGATCTTTTGTTACACGAAGTGTACCAAGGCGAGGACAAAGTTCGAACTAGGCTCGTTTGACGGAGGACGCTCACGAAGAGGTACGACAACATCGTCAAAAGAGTTCTCTGAGAGTTCGCAAAGTAAGACACAAGATGTACACTTGTATTGTGTAGATCAAGTATGAGTACATCAAGTGTTTACTCTAAGTATTTATACGATCGAGGCGTGCAGCAAAAGAAGGCTATAGAAGGGCATGGAATGTAGGATCACTAAGTCAGTACAGGAGAGCTGAACTGCAGAGAGAGGCTGTCCAAAACGAGATCAAAGAGTATAGCGAAGTGAAACTGATATGAAGGTGAAACAGGGACTCCAAGGAGAGAACCTGTGCGAAGATACGTATCACTGGTTGAACAGTGAGATAGATGAATGATCAAAGACAATGAGCGCGTGCTCATCACGTTCTACAAAGATAAAGAGAGGGGCGAGGAACGAGATACGACGAGTGAGAAGAAGAACGTTACGGTACAAGGAAAGAATTGTAACACTAGCTAGCCAAAAGTTTCTGAGCAGGACCTAAACTATTAATTCTTAGAAATTTACAGAAGAAGAATAGAAAATACTAAGTTATTTAAACAAAAATAAAGCTAAAAACATGTTTTAACAAATAAAAATAGCCTATGCCTAACTTGGCTATTAAATATATGGAAAAATACAATTTAGATTTATAAGAAATAAAACAACAATATTTATCTTTAAAAACATTTAAAAATAATTCTTTATATGTCAAATAGCCTCACTGCAAATTAAACTATATTAGGTAGTTATATCAATATGCTGATAAATATAATGTACATGACATGTGATCACCAAATAATACAAAATATTAACAAACAAATAAAAATGGGATTATAAAAACATTACAGATGCTTGAAATATTTCCCACACTTCTTTTGTTTCAATCAGTCTTGTCAACTACCCAAGGTAGGTCAAAGTATATGCATTCATGACATGCAACTTATATTGTATTTGTTAGTGTTTGCATCTTATAAGTAAGTACAAATATCTTATACTTTATATGTGAACAAAATTTTCTTATCTCCTTGCTAAAGACTTGTGTTATCAAACACAATGGCTCTCTCTTTGAGTCCCCACCAGCTAAAGCAGGTTATACATACTCCATTATTTGTACCTAGTAAACCACACCAGCCTTTTTGTATGTTTCTTTTTTTTTCTGTCAGTTTTCTCACTAACAACACTGCTTATTGTAGCTACCCCAAGGCATTTCAGTACAGTTGTGCATGATAAGCCCAATAATGAGGTATCATATGATGAATGCCTGTTCAACAATAGCTCTAATTACAGTTTCCAAGGCATTGTCCATGGGTAGCACAGAATCATCCTCAAAACCTCCTTCATCTAGCAGTCAGATATTGCCTGACCTACCATCTTGGACTCCACTGAGGACATTAGGAGGGGATACAGACTACGAGGTGGATCAACTTTCAACCAAATCGAGAGCAACTGGCTCGGCAATGACACAGATCCGAGAATCGCCAACCAAAGCTCAAGCAACAGTTGAAAACACGACCGTTGCCGCTCAACCAACGTCAAAATCGTTATCTAGTGCAAAACCTCTCAAGGCAAAAAATGCACGGTTTGATGGGGTTCTGATCACAACGAAACCCAAATCACACCGAAAGTACAGCTTTTATTCAAAACATCCTTCTACTACACATGGGACAAGCCTAGTGGATGCGTTAGCGCGTACGTTTGATGCAAACAGACACCCCGAGGATCTCTTTGCCCCTCCATCACGCACGGCTTTATCCCGATATGACGGCACCTCGACGGCACGAATGGAAGTAGAGACCTCCGAACCCGAAGAGGACTTAGTGCAGCTAAACTCGCGTCTCGCTCGTAAACCCTCGAAACCGCTGAAAATCAAATCCGTCCCTGCATACTTCTCCGAGGCCAACTCTGAGGATGCCACACCTCCCAGACAGGACATTCCACAGTCCGATCGACCGATCAAGCGGCTCAAGGCAGTCCAATATGAATCAAACGCTGCATTCATCGATGCGGCGCTCGGGACGGTACAAGCGCCGATCAGTTGGGATGCCGAATTAGACTTTATCACAAGGGGAGACGAGTTTGTGATCAGCCCGGTCGTATCTCTGGGCGACCAGATGACCGTGGACGACGTTGACCATGCTCCCGAGTCCTCCGAGACAGCCCCGTCCGCTTTAGCCCGCGCAGGCAACGAATGGTCCATGCCGACCGGTGGAGGTCCCAAAGTAGCCTTCCTCTCGCCTTATCTCTCTCGTGGAGCCAAGTTTAGAGAAAGATTGGGCACTATTTTCGGCGAGAATACGACTGTGCGGACGGACAGAGGTGCCCGGCCCAGACGCGTACGTATTGTCCATATTGACGCCCTGTACCTGACCTAGAACGTGTTCCCAGGTCGAGTTTGACTATGTCTCGTTTGATCTGGATGGGGAGCAGAGTCCGGTTGTTAGTGGCTCGACCGTGTCGATTAGCTCTGCATCTTCCAGGGAGGAGGAAGACGCAAGTGCTATTCCAAGCACACGCGTCACGAGTCAGTCCCCTGGTGTTAATGGCGCTGATCAGTCTCGCGGAGACCAGGTTGAAGTAGGTCCGGTGACGAAACCACCATTCGTCGCAAACGAGGCACAAATGGGTGCTTGGATTGCCGCTCTTCAACGCCTCGTCAAAGGCAAAGTGTATGTCAAAGAGGAGGTGAGCTTGCGCATCACATCAGGGTTGTTTTTCTCATTGCTATCAAGGATCTCGAGACACTGAGTATCATCCTCGCAGAGATAGAATCTGTGAAGGGCGGTCTGGGTCATGTCTCCTTGGTGAGTTGGAATTCGAACGTTGGAACAGTCCACTCACTGCCACCCTTCAGAGCGCAGAACTACTTGAGAGCGTCAAGCAGCTCTCCAAGCTACGCGAGATACCTTTCGGGGACAGAAATATGCTGCGCCAGCGAGCTGAGAACATTTTTCAGACTTGGCCCTCCTCGATGGAGGCCAACGCTTCCTAATATCCTTGCTTATACCTAATCCCCTTTGTCTTTTACCCTTGGGTGTTGCCGTAGATTCCTATCGCTTTGGAACTTTGAGTCTGGATGAATCAAGAGTTTGATTTTTAGTTAGTTTCCCATTGAGTGGTACATTGACGTTGTTTGGCTATGGAAGTTATATCGGAAGAGCAAAGAATCTCTCACTTTCCTACACAAAAGGAACCAAAAATAGCGCCCAGTACCTCCTCTGTGCTGAGGTTGGATCCAGAGACGGCCCCAATTGCCTGCGCTGCGTATCGCAAAGATTCAGCAGCAATATCGATTTGAGACAATGCTGCGCAACAATGACCTGTTAGGATGTACGGAATCCCGGGAATGCAAGTTACCCACGATATGACTTGAATTCTTCTAGATATCTCACTGCAGACTCCAAGTAATCTCGGTGGCGGGCCTGGGTTACGAGTGGAGAATTTTCGAGAGACGTTGCTTCCGTGTATCTGAACGGCTCTTACAACAAAGGGACAAAGACCATAGAGCAAGCACTCACGCATATCTCTCCTTCAGTATCGATGCCAAACCATCCAAAAACTCCTGTGTGCCCTCACCGGAACGAAGGCTGATACTCCAGAAGTATCTAGTCCCTGAAACCTGTCCAGACAGCGCGTCATCCAACGCTTCCTGCAGATCGTGTGTGGTGACGTCCAGAGCAAGGTCAGATTTATTAAAAATGAAGAGAGTATCAGGCTTCAAATGGCAGACGACATCATCCGGTATCGTAATAACTATCTTTCCCCTCGATCTCCTTGGTATGATTTCGTCCAAAGAGAGGAGACATATTGAGAGGTCCGAAGAAGCAATACTAGCTCTTTGAGTTATGCTGAAGAGAAACAAAAGAAAACGAGGCTTACACATTACTAGCTCGCTCGACTCCAATTCTCTCGATGGCATCGTCAGTTGTACTCCGAATTCCCGCAGTATCGTTCAACACGACTGGGAAGCCTCCGATATCAAGGGTGAGACTAAGGATGTCTCGCGTTGTCCCAGGGATCGGGGATATGATGGCAGCGTCTCTTTCAGCTGCAAGAAATGTAACTCAGGACTGAACAGACGGTGCACAGGACGAACCAAGGAAATTGAAGAGGCTGCTCTTTCCTGCATTTGGAGGTCCAAAGATGACAAGCTTAATGCCGGACCGAAGAATTTCCCCCCTACGGTTGTCTGATAAATGCGATTGAATGCGACCTATTATATTCTGTGCGCGCGCACGAGCTGGAGGGTGCTGTAATGAACCGAATGCAGGAGATCAGGGTACACGCAAACCTTGCTCAAGCATCTGTTCCTGTCCCAACTCATCCACATCCTCACCAAAGTCGATGAACCCTTCAACATACACGAGACAATCCAAAATTTGAGACCTTAGTACGTCAAAGCGGGCTCGTTGCGCGCCCTGTTGTCAGTTTGATTAGAGAGCGGCAATAGTCACCAATCAACGCTTACCCCTGCATTAGACAGCGCGACACGTCGTTGTACATCGGTCTCGGCGTCGATAAGATCTCGCAAGCCCTCTACCTGAGTCAGATCCAACCGTCCACCGTCAAAGGCGCGTCGGGTGAACTCTCCTGGTTGAGCTGGTCGACAGTATGGTAATCTTGACAATGCACCTAGCACCGAAGAAAGCACCGCTCTTCCAGAGTGAATCTGCAGTTCGACGACATCCTCCGTCGTGAAAGATTTCGGCCCTGTATGTGGGCATGATCAGGCACGTTTAGACCGCGGGTGTGAGAACTGGCCTTTGAAGAAGAGGACTACGCCGTCGTCCAACTTCTCGCCAGTGAGAGGATCAACGATATGGCGAAGTTCGGCAAGGCGTCGGACGGGTCCTCTGTCGATGAGAGATGCACGGACGGGGCGAGTGAGTGTTTTCCAAACGTTGCATGCGTCGGGCCCAGAGACTCTGATGACTGCAACCCCGCCCTTGCCCGGAGGTGTAGACAACGCATAGACAGTCTTTCGTTGTGCATCGGAAAGGGCCAAATCCAGACATGAACGGGGTCTTGTAGAAACTCGACGTCGAAAAGGAGTGAGGGATCCAATAAACGTGTGATGAAATGATCGACCACAAAACATCACCACTCGCTCAGTTTCTCACGCGACGACTACGTTCACCAGCGTTCACCATGGGTCAAACACGTCCGTCTTGTCTTCATGGCATCGCTTGCATCACACTCATCTTGCACTAACAGCATCCCAGTTCATGGAGGACATGCAAAAGCGGTCCAACTGTATGTCCATGACTCGTGTTTTGAACTCATCCTCAAAAGTTTTGATGAACTAGTCACATCTGCTGAGTTGGAGCGTCTGAAGAAGCGCTTTATGAAACTGGACAGGTATGAACCAATCCATCGTCCTTTCATCACCTGTTCTTGACCTATCCCCAGTGATGGTTCAGGGTCTATCGACCGTGAAGAGTTCTTGCAAATACCACAGATCGCCAGCAATCCATTGGCATCGCGAATGATTGCCATCTTTGACGAAGAGTACGTATCTTGTGATCGAACAAGCACGTTTTACCTATATCTTTACTCATCTAGTGGTGGAGGGACCGTTGACTTTCAAGAGTTCGTCGGCGGTCTCAGCGCTTTCAGCAGCCGTGGTGGCAGAGAAGAAAAACTGAGATGTCTGTCTCTCCCTTTATGTTTTTGTCCTGGTTTTTACATCTATGACGTAGTTGCTTTCAAAGTCTACGATGTCGATCGTGATGGCTTCATCTCCAATGGTGAATTGTTTCTGGTGCTCAAAATGATGGTTGGTAATAATCTTAAGGTATGTGTATCTGTCTACATTCCGCGAACTATCTAATCTGATTTGCTAGGACCAACAACTCCAACAGATAGTTGACAAGACAATAATGGAAGGTGACCATGATCGAGACGGGAAACTCAGCTTCGAGGAGTTTGCTCAGATGGTTTCGAACACGGTGAGCTTTGTTCCACGGTCATGTCGCGCAAAGAATTATTCTCATGCTCTTGACTATCAGGATATCGTAAAACAAATGACCCTTGAAGATTTATTCTAGTACATTGTATTTCATACCCTCAGCGTCCCACGACAATACCATGGTTGCACGGTGTTGATAGCCCGTAATGTACTATAATACTCATCATGGTTGTATGTTAGGAATTCATGCTACAAAGAACTGATCCAAATCTCAAGGGAGATGTGTCATTGTCAGTCGGCATTTCTGTCGTTCGCTTTCTGCATCTTGGCTTCGTGTCCATACCTTGCGTTGACTACTAGGACTGTGTCAACGATGTCCGTGAACCCCATAAAATAGATGTCATCTGAGCCCGATCTCTGGTAGTGATCGATGTCGATGAGGACGAGGTGGGGCGCAACTGAGTTGACCCTCCTGCCGACTCCGAGATGGTCACGTTTCAAATTTTCATAGACACCACCGTCCCATCATGAAGCACTTGTCCGGAGGCAGACGTTACCCACCAATTATCGCCGTATCACATTAAAAAAGAGATCTGCTACTGTTTCACCATGCCTCCTAGCTCGTACATGGGGCGGACGTACAGCGGTAAGTTGGCATGGTCATTTATATCATCCACTACTACTCGCGTGATGACTGATGAGTCTCCTGGGCTGTTTCTATTTCATCGTCTTGCTGTTCGTCCTCGCTCTGCCCGGGATCTGCAATCACGATCATGTTCACAGCAATATTGTTCCCTGATCCTCACCCTAAATCCCCAACAAGTCAATGAATGCAAATACTAGGACACAGTGTGTACACTATCAACACGGCGGAATCAGAGAAAGGACATGGACGTACATGACAAAGTAGAACACGCCTTCTCTGACGAGAAGATTCATGCGAGCGTTAAGACAAAGGCGTTTCGTACATTCCAAGTGCAGCCTTGGCGAATTGAGTAGCGGTGAAGAGACATTAATGCACTGAGTGCGATCTGGACACCGTGTATAGTTTCAGCCCTGATGAAGGAGGAAGCCCCTTCCATCACACAAAACGGGACGTCAAGCAATTACGCTGTGTTCACTACAAGGCAGATATCTATAAGTGTCGTGCATAATATGAAGCCATAGACTTACTTGTTACAGGATTAAGGGGGCTGTGAGTGCTGAGGATAACGAAAGCTATGAAAATGAGATGACTTCTGCAGCATAGAACATGAGGAGGTGCCCAGAATGAGCCTCGATCGATTACTTGATGCCCATACTCTGAGGATCATCATCACTGTGTTCATTCGTGTGATTCATTCTAATCGAAGAAAGACAGGAATCTCATACTCTGTGGAGCAAATAAAAACCCAGACGCACCTTGATGCATCAAGGTGAACCAAAGTGACGGGACTGATCAGCTTAAATATCCCAAAGGACTCGGAGTGCTCACATCTAATTAGATGCGATCCGTTGCCTTCAATATATCGGTGAGAGTTAAAACATAAAGAAGTACACCTGCAGTCAATGGATTCAGGGGTCTCTGGTGATCACCAGATATGAAAGAAGCTACTTCTGCGGGACCAGGAAGAAAGTGGTTCCAACTTTCATTAGGGTCAGACCAACACTCAGTTCTCAGAATTTCAATACACCAATAGAACTGGAACTAGCACTCATCAGAGTCGAATGGGTATGTGACGGGAATCATGTACATACATGGTACTATATGTGCCAATATAACGAGCCTGGTGATTAAGGATATTTCATTGTCGAACGACAATACTGTCAGGGCACATACAAGAGCAATACCATTGACATGAATAATCACCCGAATGTATACAATCTGAATAATTGACCAATGTATTATCCATGAGATCGAATATGAAGCATACCTTCTTCGGGATTGTAAGGACTAAGACGATTCACATTCGTTTATAATAATGCGAGGCTTAAGAGTATACGTTGCTTATGGTAATCATATCCAACAGCAGTAATTATCACAACTAGAAGGAAGGTAAGATTGATAGGAAACAGGCAATGGACATACGACAGATATAGTCGTTCGGTTGAACTCTCGCGACAGCCTGCTGTAGAAGGGAAGTCATGAAGTTAAGACGAGGAAAGAGTAGGGAGACGGGTGAGGGTGTTGCACCGTCATGCACAGAAGAACAGTGTATAATGCCTGAACGATAGAAGATCAAGATGGCCAACTCCTGTGGAGTAGGTTATATCAAGAAAGTGAGAATCGGCTCGGTGTTACACCGTACACCGCCTGTCCTCCCCCCTCGGTGTCATGGTCCTCATCGAAATATTGAAGGCTATGTCAGAAAACGTACAGGCGGAGCATCGTGTGATTAGTGGAAGGGGCTAGGACCGAGGATGACCTCCCTGGAAGGCACGCAGGGCAGCCTAGATGGCGGACAGGACGAGGGACTATCTACGCATTTCGTGTGCTTACGCGGGTCAGAGAGGTGTATTAGTGATGGTAACTAGTGCCTAGGCTGTAACTAACGATTGTGCTATGTGGGGTAGTGTGTGTATGGGCGAAAGCCCTTGGGCTTTCCGGTCCGAAGCAACGCTGCGCCGGGGGAGCGATCTGCGTTGTGCTGGGCCACGAGCAGATGCGCTCGAGGGCGCCCGATTCTTGTGCGTCGCTCTGCGAAGAGGGAGCGGTGGGGGGGGGCGAAAAAGGACAGGTAGAGGTGAATGCTTGGAAGTGTGTACGACGAGTCAACTACGAGTGAGGACAAGGAGCGAAGCGGCGAGAGGCAAGTCGCGTGCCACTTCGCTGCCTCATGCTTGGACTCTATTCTGGGTCTGTCACGTGCCTCGACCGACTCAAAATGCCAACTAAACCACCAGACTGCCCCCTCCCCCGTTGAACTTCTGCCACCGTAAGCACCCTGAAACTATTGGTTGTAGTACCTACTAGGTGCCAAATAAATAACATGTCTGTAGAAAATTGACGTTGCTTGGTGTTGATCCGCCGCTATGATGCCGAGTCGCTTTGATGATCTCCCGTCAGTGGACCGTTTGTACTGCCTGCGACGCCCATTGCACCATCGATATCATGACGACTGGCCAGATGGTGTACTTTACCACTTCATCCGAGGGATACCTAGAAAGGAAACACGACATGGCTTCATGATCTCCCGGCTCTATGATATACGACTCGTGGATCAAATCCGAGAAAGGTGACTTGTGTGATTGATGGCATGAAATAGGGAGTAGTGCTAAAAGTACTTGTACGCAAGAGAATAATTAAGTAGTGGGACCAAATAGTTCACAGGGGCTCGTACACGATGAAAGAGAACAACAAGGTCACAGGGGCAGTTGCCAAACAAAGGAATGTGGGAAGTATAGGGTGCATTAGAGCTCCTTGTGTGAAAGCTCCCTGTCACAGTGGCACCGGTAAACGGGTATAAAGAAATAGATAGGGACATGGCCGACGGGATGCGTGTCGCTTGGAATGGCACCTCTATTCTAGGTGTCTCTGCGTGCGGGCCGAGTAGGTGTGTGAACCGGATGTACGTGACGATATGATATGATATGTGGCGCTAGAGAACAAGGGGTGGTCATGGTTGCACAACGATACCAGGGGAGTTGATTAAAATTGTACACATCCGGTTACATGGGGGCGGGAAAATGGTGTGTCGGAGAGCGCCATGATCTGGGGTCATGAGACAACTTCATCGCTGCCAAGCAGGAACGCCCATCATGAAAGGAGAGTGGGGGCCTGGCATCCCGACATGGCTGAAAAAAGAGGTGTGGGATTGCTGCGTCGACTGCAGCGCTTGCATGTAGAAAGGATCGGTGGAGGTGAAGGGAGAGGAAGTACATGAGTCAGAGGGAGAGTTTATGTTTGACGCCGAGATAGGGATTGATGTCTGTACGGCTGTAGAGCCATGGACGTCGTTATTATATGGGGACCATAGATACGTGTTTTGTGAACGTGGCGAGTCGGGAGTTATCATGTCCTCGACGATGCGTTCTTCGTCCATTTCTTCAAAGTCACACCATCCGTTATCGATGCTCTGTCTCCGTGCAAAGGAAGTACTCCTCTTGCGGGAGTGATCTGCGTGCTCTGGCACGGGGAGAGGCCACACGAATGTGGCAGAGGAGGGCGTCCGAGCGGTAGGGGTAGTGCAATGCTGGACGTTCGTTGGATCACGGCGAGCAACGTTGACGCTGACCCCATGAACAAAGGAAGAAGTATGGGGAGAAAGAGACAACTGTTGTGTCAGAAGGGCCTGGGCGAGTTGAGCCTGGATAGCGGGGAGGAGATAAACAACGGCGCTAAGCGGTGTGGGGTAAACGAGGAACAGACCTGAAGTGCAGCGAGGTCGGTTGCCTCCTGGCCGATGTGGTTGGCGGACAACGAGGCGACGAGGTCATCGACGGACACGCTCATGATCACGGGAGGAGATGAGATGGCCAGACACAGGACGAGGCAAAGCTCAAGAGATGACCCCAAACACGTGTCTAACTTGGTAACACCTTCCGGACCTCGCCGCACCGACACCACACCTCCCCAGAACCACCCAGAAGAGCAAATCACCTCAGCTGCCCATTTGATCTCAGTTCCCGGAAGAGAAGAGAAGTCTTACTGCATCCGAACTGACCCTATTATTCAAGCACAGATCTAGATACTCTAATAATCTCGGATTCTAGTTCTTCCTCTGGACATCAGCACTCCGAGCTTGTTTCTTCTGCAAGCTTTGCAGATACCCCGATCCCCCAACATTGAAAAAGATGACCCCGGAACCCACAATCCAGCAGCCGTACCAGCCTACGCGGGACCACACTTTGATGGAGTCCTCAAAGGTTAGCAACATGAAAGGCGCGGCGGTGAAGTTGAGCAACGATATGGTGACAAATGTTCCCAGTAGGTCATAGAAACGCTTCGTCCAAGTAGTCTGGCCTCCTGAAGGCATGACAAGTGGGCGGAAACCAGTCCGACACTTTCGACCAACATAGGTGACAAAACCACCAAAAACAAATGTGAGGTAGTATCCGATCGCAATACCGTGCTAGGGATTCTTGGTCAACACAGCATCAGGAAGTAATCTCAGGTCTTACCCAAAATGCACTTGTGATGAAAGTGATCAGTGTGCTGCGGAAACCCGGCTTTTTGCCCTTGGGAGTGACACGTTTGTAGACGCATTCTCTGAGCCAGATGTTCGTGTTGATATTCCAGGCATCCAAAAGGACCTTCATATTTGGGGCTAGCTCGATATCTTGTATGTTGACATTTGCAGCACCCTCCCAGAGGGAGTCGCTAGAAGGCCCAAATCCTGTGAAGCCAAGTCCAGTGAGGATACTTGCTCCCTATGCCCCAAAATCAGTTGATTAGCCATCAGAATCGATTGGTTTCTTACCTCGGTCAGCGTCCAAATAGCATAGTACTTGCAACGCTCAACAAAGCCAAAGAATTGGAAAAAGATGATCCTGAAAGATTCATTGGGTGAAACACACCGTACACCTCGAGAGCGATCATACCGGTAGAGGAAGTTTCGTTTCACGAACCAAGGTTTTAATGCGGTCGCAAAGTTGTAAGATGGCCCCAGAACCACGAATAAACCCAAAAATATCAGCCCCACCAACATCTTACGATAAGCAACACGCTTTCTGCCATCCGGAACTGCCCTTCGTGCTGGCTTTGGGGATTCGACCGATTTAAACAATGACTCGTCAATCAGAGACATATAGGACGCATAAGTGAGGTATGGCCCAACTAGCACTCCAGGAAAGTAAAATCTTCACATGGAGTCAACAGCGTACCGAACGCGGGAAACCAAAGACTTACGTGAATCCAAGAAACCCCAGTAGAGTCGGATATTTTGTGACACGCTTCTCGAGTTGCCACTTGTCCAGATCCTGCAAATAGATTAATGAATTCAGAAAAGGTTTCGAGGTATGGAAACGACGGACTTCTTGTGGTCGCCTGCCATCATAAACATTCCACGCAAAAGTCGTCAACTTCATCGTGAGGACCATTTGGGGGCCCGTAACTTCAAACGTCTCGTAGCCCAGCATGTAGACTGCACGGATGACATGACTACAAAAACGATCAATACCAACTGAACGGACTTGAAGATGTTACATACTTGACAGTCAAATGACCCATGACAAAACTAAAAGGTGTCAGCATGATACCAACACAGAATCATGAGCTAGACTTGCACGAAGACAATCCATGGCATGCTAGGACCTCGGAAGTTTCCAGCAATGAAGTAGGTTCCGATAGCACTGGCAAGGAGTTGACAGAAGCCCCATTGTAGATGGAGAACAGGTATGAAGAAAAAGAGAGAGATGAGTATATTGAAAATGTGCTTGAGATTAGGCTGAGATGATGGTATTCGTATGAAGAGACTCCCCAAGGGATACGCAATTAGGAGACACCAAATGAGCTGTATTGCAAAAAGGGTGACAACACTGAATAGCAAAGTTGGGGAGTAATTTACCTTGATCTGGTCGACAGACGCCCCAAGTGCGTCTGCCAGAGGAGAGAACAGGCCATCCATCGTGCCAACGAAGAGCCTCACAAGGAAGAACGAGTAAACCAGCAACCTCACCCCACAGTGCTAATATAGTTAATTTTCCCACGGATCACAGATCACTACAAGGATGCTCCCGCCGTTTTGTTCAATTAGCTAGCTAACAAGTTCATCAGTTATCCTGTCTATTTTGCAAATCCATTGGCAGTTGCCAACTATTTGAAACGGACGGCCGAAGCCCGCCTTACACGGGTTCGAGCAGTTATAAATTCTTAAGGATGCATTCTCAGAATGACTGTTTTGCTGAGTTAGCCGGCACTGACCCACTCTCACAGCGCGGAAAATGTGAGGCTTCAACAAACATGCATGCATGCAGATGCGAAATGTACTGCAATCCCACGGTAAAATGGGACTCAATACCCAACGTGAAATGGGGAGGCTTTGCTGACGATGGGACGGACACACCTAGCACGCATCTCTCGAGGTTCGGAACCATCCAATATATTACGATGTCCAGAAAGCCATTGTCAGTCAATCGACCATAGCGAAACGGTATGTGCGACGGGGTCATCGGCTACGATGGAAAGAGGTAGGGGTTGCGCAAGCTGTGGGCGTGGTCAACTCAGAGAAATCGGCAAACCGAGTGTGCGGAGCCGGAATTAGGGGTTTACAAATATCGCAGTGCTGTCGCCATCGTGGTGCTATTCAAGCCAGGGATAGTGTGCGGTGATAAGGAAGGCGATGGAACGGGTGTGGATACTCCCGGAGAACCAAAACGATGTCTCAAATTGACGTTGATCGCTGAAATAAGTAGATTGATTCGAGTCTACCCGTCGAGTCAGTCCGCAAGGAAACAGCACCAGATGTTCCGCATCCAAAGCAGAGTGTGAGTGACATTCTGGATACGTCTGACCGCGAGCATGGGTGATCACAGTGAGCATGTCCTACGGATGACATGAGTGTGGGCGAGTACGATCAAGTCCGATCAATTTGAAAACAGAACGGTAAAATGACGACGAAAAGGATTTGCATAGTAACACCATAAAAGCATCTCCTGCTGATCAAAGGTGGGGGGGACTGGACTCAAAACCATCAAGGATACTAGAAACAAAAGTCACGTGCCCAAACTCTCAACGATGGGCAGCTTGAGACAACTCTTCTACAATGTAATCTTTCCTATTTCCAATGGCAGTGTTGTCCCAGAAATATTGGAAATCGAAAGACACAAGGTTCCAAGCAGAAGTTGCGTGCGAGTCTGAACCAGGACGTGTGGCGATGTCGGAGGATTTGAAGTCAAAGGCCGGACGATGGCCAGCGACATGAGCAAGTAGATGGCAAACCAAAATGAAGAGCAGGAGTGAAACGAGCAGTATGGTCCTAGCTTTTAACGGAAATTGCCCCTGGAAGGGGGGGAGATGGATGATGCGCTCGCGTAGCGAGGGCTTGGGAGGTGGATTGAGAAAAGCAATGTAATATTCGGGGGCCCCGAGCGAGGGAGAGGATGGAGTCACGATAATGGCAGGCAAGGGCGACTTCTCCGTAGCTTCTGGAAGTGACAGATCTGAGGAATCGTCAATCATTGGTATGTTCCGGTTCTGTGGTGTGTCAAGCTTTACCTAGCGGTGCGGGGATCAAGTTGTAGTCAAGGCGCTGCGGAAGTCTGTGGAGTCTGCGGGCTAATGATCATAGTTATGAATGGATTTCTACTGAAGCTGTGGGTAAACTCACCACCAAAAGACATGATGAAACGATGATTTGAGAACGAAGAGCTGCTTGGGCCTGCGGAATCGAAAATGGGACCGGCGAGTGAAAAAGTTGAACGAGTGGATTTCAAAGGAGTGTGAGGGTTCTGTAGATTGGTAAAACACAAATGTCAAGAGCGCTGAGAGTGATGGTAACCGTAACCCATGTGCTGCGTATCGGGAATCACCGGAAACATATCCAAGATAGGAAACCCTCTGAACTTCCTTCGACTTGTTCCACATGTCCCTTCACCCTTCACCATCTTTCAGAGTCACAAATCAGACCCTACATAAGACATCTCTTCAATCTGAGAGTTATGTCCTCTCACTGGCATCGGTTGCTGGCCTCTACGCCGCGTCAGCGTCATCCCCTTCGAATCAGATCCATCTCTTCGACAGAGTTACCCTGCAAAGCACGGGTGTCCTCAAGGGTCATGAGCACGCAACAACCCATCTCCGCACTATTAATCGCCTAGGAGCCTCAGCTCGCGAGATGCTTCTTTCCTCTGGTAAGGATGGCTATGTAACAGCATGGGACGAAAGAAGTGGAACGGCCAGTATTAAGAGTGGGTCTTCCACTTCTGTATCCCCGGAAACGAGTACCTTAACGACTCAAAGAATTTATTTGAAACCAGTGGAAACATCCGGGAGAACACGCCCTCTTCTTTGTTGTGACGCATCGGATGACGGTTCTCTTGTCGCTGCCGGGACCGACCTACAAGGAGAAGATGCCTTCGTCATCTACTGGTCAGTTTTGATAACAAGACGCTAAACACCTCGATTTTGACTTCATTCCACTGAGGGACCCACGGAATCCAGTGGCACGACTACGTATTCATGGTTCGACCCACTCTGACGACATCACTGCCGTGCACTTCTTGAAGGGTGAACATAAATCAAGTTCTAACATGGTTCTACTATCAACGTCGTCCGATGGACTTATCAGCACCTCAAATTCTCTGGAAGCGGACGATGATGAAGCCGTGATACATGTTGGAAACTGGGGTTGCAGTGTGTCGCAAGGCGGGTGGATAAGCAACGCACATGGAACGGGCGTCTGGGCGGCCAGCGATATGGAGACATTTAGCTGTTGGTCGAATGAAGTAGGTCCACTTTACTGATCTCGTGCTCAAAACGTCTTACCCTTACCGGACAACGACCAGCTTGACCAGGTTTCAGCCGTGGATATTCGCAGTCCTTCCTTGCATGACCACGGACATACCTGGGTCACGGATTATTTCATTACAGGGCATTCTACACGAAAAGAAGAAAATGGACTTGGACTGTTTGTTGGCTCTAATGAGTTCGGCTTGTCCATCTCATTTGGTAGATGTCATCTAACAACCAGGACAGGGGTGATTTGGCCTTGATCACCAGTAGGGATTTATCATCTACAGTGGCTCCATGGACTATACACTCTGTGTGGGCTGGTGGTCATTCAGGCATTGTGCGGTCAGCACTTTGGGACGAAGAGGTACTCTTGATTCGTTTTTTCTTTCTGTTCTTCATCTGAGATTCTATAGCATGATCTCCTTGTTACCGGCGGCGAAGACTCAAAAATAATCGCATGGAGGATCCAAACGCCTCTCCCCACCGACTCCCTGGCCAGTAATCGGTCGGATGACCCGATGGAAACAGAGGAGCTGAACTTGAAAAGAGAATGGGATGATATGATGGACGATAAGCAGCCTGGCTTGGTGAGGCAACGAAGCAATGGAGTAACCTTTGTTAATCGTCGCTTTCAGGACGGCAAGCGAGTCAGGTGGTAAGAGACGTTATCCTTCAATCGAAATCCTGCTACTCCTCTGGACGTCAGGAATTGTACAAGAGTTGTACAAGCACCATTCTTGGAGTGTTGCAGTTTGAGTTTGACGCTTTTGCTATTCCCTTGATTACATCAACGCATTCGGGGACATACCATAGGCATGAATGAGGTACGGATGTAAGAAATAAAGGTGACAATGTTTCATAGTAATACCATACTGCACATCCTCGATTCGACATGCACTCTCCAATTACGCGTCGGTTTTGTGAGCTTATACCTTGAAGCCACGCGACTTTCGGCGACCACGAGCGCGCTCGAACTTTGATCAAGTGATGAGGACAGAACCTCCAAATGAGTTAGAGAGGACTTACTTTTCGGCCTTTGGAGATGGTGTACGGTTTCTTGTGCTTGTGAGGGCCCATGCCGAAGTGCTTGACAGCCTCACGAGTGTTCCTCTTGCCCCTCAAAAGTACTGTGTTCGCGCCTGTGGGCGAACGCAGGGCGAGTTGATCCAAAGTCAAAGCCTCTCCGCCGGCCTTGAGGATGCGCTCCTTGGCTGCTTGGGAAAACCGAAGGGCAGCAATGGATAGCTTCGGGACCTCAACGAGACGAATGTCGTCGGTAACCGTCGCGACGGATACGATAGTTTTGGAGTTAAGGTCTGGAGTGGCAGACGTGTCTTTGATGATTCTTGACAGCGAAATCGGAGGACGATTGACTTTGGAAAGGAAAAGACGGTGGAGAATTGCCTAAACACGAAGGATGACTGAGCGCGTAGAGTTGAATCAAGTTTGGTTTGTCACACCTTATTGAATTTAGATTTGGTGCGACGCGCAAGGAAACGGTATAACTGGATGGTGGTTGAAAATGGCTTTTCGAAGGGAATGACTTGTTCATACCTTGACTAGCAAGAGGAGGTAAGGATCCTCACTCTTGGGAGCCGTGCGCTGCGTCTTCTTAACGTGGTGAGTCTTGAGATCAATACCCTGCAAAGCGACTGAATGAGACAGCTGCGGCCGAATGGAGCTTCAAAAGACGAGCTCACCATCGTAGTCTTGCCGATGTGTTGTAGCAGACACCTTGACGCTGTAGGGGATGGAGGCTTGCAAAACTGTACAGTCTCACAAAATAAGGTTCATGTTCGCGGGGTCTGAATTTGAATTTGGAGTGGCATACAAACACGCGCAAATTTTCGTTTTCTAACCCGAACTATCATGGTGCGTCCCCTCAGCCCTGTAAAACATTAGCCAATTATTTTTTTTTCTTTCCAGTCGCAATACGGTGAAGCCGCAGCTCCTCCAGTGGACCCTTACTCTGACGCTTACAACGCCCCGGCACCAGCCGCCTCTGAATCCCGCGACCGCGATGCCCCTCGGGGGCGCTCTCGCTCCCGCAGCCCGGCGCGCAGCAACAATGGTTTCAGGAGTCCCCAATACAGACGCAAATCACCACCCCCAAAACGGCCCTCGCATGCTCCCATTGTACGCTAGGCTTCATCTTCATCAGTGTTCTTGAGCTCATCTGGCAAAGCAGGCGCCTAACCCATCCGCCGTGTTGGGTGTATTTGGCTTGAGTATTAGAACGCAAGAACGTGACTTGGATGAAGAGTTCAGCCGATTTGGAAGGGTTGAAAAAGTGACTATCGTGTACGATCAGAGGGTATGTTGTCACGTTGCAATTGTTACCGGCCCTTAACCCGCACCTGGTAGTCCGATCGCTCTCGTGGCTTCGGCTTCATCAAAATGTCAAGCGTGGAAGAGGCAACACGTTGTATCCAAGAACTGAACGGCATTGTCAGTCAATTTTACCCCTATATTTTATTGATACTCATGCAGATATAGGAATTGAATGGCCGCCGGATCAGGGTGGATTATTCAGTCACCGATCGTCCTCACGCACCCACTCCTGGAGAATACATGGGCCATCGTCGCTCTCACAGGGACACGTATTCGAGCCGTGAATATCGTGACTCGTACCGCGAATCTTATCGTGACCGAGACCGCGACCACCGTCGTTATGACCGTGATAGGGAGCGAGACCCTTATGGTCGTGATAACCGTGACTGGCGTGACCGTCGTAGTCCGCCTGCTCGCAGTGGTCGTTACTCACCTGATTACAGGAGACGTAGGAGTTACTCAAGAAGTCCGCCGAGGGGTAGCAGCCCTCGCAGGGAATACGAAGGTCCATCCAATGGAGCCTCTAACTCCTCCAACCATGCCGAAAATGGCGGTCGTTGGTGAAGTAACGGCGGCCTGAATGTGTCATGTTCTGTCTTTCTGTTTGTTTCTCGCAGAGGGTCGAGCACGTACAAGTAAAGGGTTCATGGCGGACAACCTCCAACAGACTTCAAGTTTGTCAAACTTTCTCGTTACTTCCTGTCTTGAAGAAGCCAGCACCTGGTTCGGTATATCACAAAAAAATCAAGTCTCAAGTTTTCTTTCGACTTTTCTTGCTTGTATTCCTCCATCATGCCTTTCGTATCGCTCTACTACTTTGTGTTACACTATCAAGTATTGACGAAGACGCGCATGGTCAAGTTTACGATTTGTCGGTAATACATGCATGAAGGCCTTGTCAAGGTTTCAAATGCAAGGACGTCTAGGCGTAGATTTCCCCTCGTGAAGAGGAACTTGAATGCACCGTGCCTCAATGCCACCGTCTGAATTTTAAGGACAAGATTCCCGAAACTGTGCGATATGGTTTACACTCCCGTTGGTGTCCTGGACGCCGGGCTGGATCCCGATCACCATTGGATCCTCGTTCCTTTACATGATACCCGTGTACTTGTATCCTAATTGTTGCGCTAACAATTGTATCGATTTTTTTCCAGCCCTGTTGTGAGGTTATTATCCAGAATTCCCTTGTGGGTGTGAGTGCATTCAACGCCAGCTGAGACTCCGATCCTTGTTCCAACACTGCAAATTATAGAGATGCTTTGTGTTAGTGACACTTGCAGACAAATGTCGACGACACTATTTAACAGTGACAGTCATGACACTGATATGCTCATTTTGTCTAATTGAAATAAGTGTCCGACTAGCTTATCAATTCAAACTCCGACTTAAGTTATCAATTGGTTTCACAGGAAATCATTTGTTGTATAAAAATCCATTTACAGCACTATAGATAACTACCCAAGGTTGCACTACATCTGAGCGTAGTCAGCTGAATCCATGCCAAGTTGACTGTTGATTGAGGTCTGAATGCTGGAAGGCAGGGAGGACCGAGGGCCAAGAGATGGTGGTGGATGACGGAGTTTGAAATGTAGATTCGTCGCTCTGATCACATGATTGATTATCACAACCTTGTAATTATCATTTTATTATTTCACAAACAGTTAGGTCTAAATACTTTGTGTGAATCAAGCGTGCATACATCCTTGATGCCTGAGGAAACAGTGACACTGATTTAAAGTGACCGCTGACCAGGACATTGCAAATGAGTGGCAGCGTCCACGTGATCAATGTCACGGTCACTTGTTTTTTCCGAATCGGTGTCCATGACGCCTGTGATTTCACTTTTTGTAGTGCAACAAGTCCCAATTCTACCGTATCAAGTACTGCTACTAATCCATGGTTTGTTGAATAATAATGCAATCAGCATAAATCGTCATCTTGTTGCTGGCTTCCGATACATAACGTGAAGAGGAGATAAAAAAGAGAAGGTTCGCGTGAAATGGTATGAGATGGAAATATATCTGCTTGAAAAATGTCCATGGTACCCTTGGATCACTCTATGAAAAGTAAAAAGAAAAGTTCATGCACATGGTGTCAGCTAGCTGACACGTCGTCATCATCCAAACGTGCTTGTGACCGACCTAGGCAGCCACCCGCGACACAACTGTCCCACCATACTCGAGACCGCCGCCGGCTACAAACACGTCGGGCGTGCTCTCAAACGATACCACCTTGCCTAGCAGTTCTTCCTCGATGCCATCCGCCCGCTTCTTGCCCTTGCTCCGGCCGCCGTGCACGAAATCAGGAGGCCCGACGGCAGGCTTGATACCCTCCGCCGCCATTCGCATCACCGCGCACAGTGTGTCGTGTATGTCGCCCCCCTCCCAGTCAATGTCCGACACGACGTTCACCCACGAGTAGTTGACTGGCCGCGGTTTCGCCTTGGCCTTCTTGTCCTTGCTCCCGTTCGTCATGGCCTCGTGGTACCCGCTATCCTCGAATGGGTGCTGGTCCTTGGCACCCCCAAGACGCAGCGCGCGCACGCCTGCGCGGAAGTTGTCACCTGCAGTCGACACGACACGATCGGGAGTGTCTCCTACGAGCGTGGTGAATTGGGCGTCCACATCCTGGCGTACCGGATCGCGGACTGGTCGGCTCAGAAGTAACCTGCCTGCATCCCATATTTCACGCCCGCCGATGGAATCCAGGATCGCGTCAAGCCGAACACGAGAGCGTGTCAAGTACGACATGAGAGAGACAATGGAGCCCTGTTCAGAGTTGTATGGCGTGAGTGGAAGAGAAGTAAAGGAGTAAGGAGTCGTGAATGCATGCTGATGGGACGAGGAGGAGGAGGAGAGATAGCTCGATGAGAATCCATGTGAGTAGGGTGACGACAACGGTGTGGAAGTCGTCGACCTAGAGAACGGAGAGGGCGAAATACTTGGAGAAGAAGAGGGTGACCGAGGAAAGAGGATAGACGGCGATGACCAAGTTGACATGGCTTCCAACGCAGTGTTTGAGACATCAAATGATGCAGAAAGGGGCATCGAAGTAACTGGGACAAAGACCACTTCATCTAATCCCCAACCCCGTAGTCTGTCCTCGATGCGACGTAGGATATTCCTGTGGTTTTCAAGCTCCCTCTCCTCTTCCTCGTCTTTTAGTTCTTCAGGTAGTTCTGAATGTGCGCCTGGCAACATGAATGGCACGGGCACGTGAGCCCATACAGCCCATCCTTCGCGCACGAGCATTTGGGCGGCAAGTGCGCCAGCTCCATCATGAGCCCGCAGTATGAGCACACGGGGTCTCGAATCACACGGCCGAACACGCGTTGTAACATCATCCTGGTCTCCGCCCGCGGTGAAGTCGTGTCTGTCGCTGCGGGGAGGGAGGATGGGATGTAGTTCATTATGGGAATTGCCGTATGGAAGTTGTGACTTCCCCATATGATGGGTGATTTGATGTAACGTACGAACAGCACGATACGCGGGAACTCCGCAAAGAGGTAAAAGAGCCAGTTCATTGATTGTCAGACCATCCTCAACGGGGAGCGGAGACTCCTGCCGCCTAGAGACATCCCCGTCCGTGTCGTTGGTCGCGTCCGAAGTGAATGGGTATTTCAAATGCATAAAGGGATTCGGAATGCGATGGACACGATGTCGATCGGCAAGTATGAACTCGGCCAATGCACCACACTGATGGACCATCGGTTGGAGTAGGTCAAGAGAGTGCGATGTGACTAACCTTGTGAACAGATATCAATCCAATAACCCAATCGCCGCGTTTTGCCACGTCTACGCCGACTTCCCATCCGACTTCCAAAACACGACCGACAAAGGAACGGCCGGGAATATAACCTACGGACGGACCCCGTCCCTTGTCCGACTTCTCGCTCGTTTTTGATGACTTGGTACCATATGGAGCACCTGGGAGTGATGTACTGGTGGGAGGGTGGATACCCGTGAGACGCGCATCCGTTCCATCTAGGCCGACGCCCCAGACTTGCACCAAGACAGAACCAGCACCAACGTAAACAGGGGGTGTGCGATAAGCGGTAAAGCCGAGCGGAGAGTCGGTATCCAAGTGATTCTTTTCATTGGCCGTGGCGGACGGCTTATCTTTAGAGAACCATGACCTGCCAAAGACGCTTCCGCGGGATTTGTGGGACTTGCGATTAGTCCCCGAAGTTGCTGCGATGCCGCGGACAACTTCGACACTAGCCATCGTTGTCTGAGCAAGCCGTGCACGAGACAGATCCACTTGATCTCCAAGCCCAAGTCCAATACCGATGGTATCGCGCACGGTGGTACCTGTAGGACGGGCGTTACCGATTTTCCAGACTCGGTGAGAGTTATTGTCAAGGGTCAACGAGGGTGAGGTTACGGCATGAGGGAGAACAAGACCAGTGTAACCACGGGTCCCAGTAGAAGGCAATGTATCATGGGAATCCGAAACCGAGACGTATGCCGCAAGGGCGTCAAGGGCATTTGGAGCGGGTGACGTAAAGCGTGACTTTGATGTCGAGGAATGGGAAGCTGTGTTGAATTGGCGTGATGTTGGGCTGGGTGAACGCCGTGGAGCGTGGGAGGAATCCGTATTGGATGGGCCAGGCGTCTGATCGCTGGCAAGCATGAACGGCGGAGATGAGAAGCTGCGCTGTCTAGAGAGCTTGGTTGAGCGAAGCGGCGAAGATACACGTGGCTTATATGTGTTTGGCAAGTAGTCGGGAGAGCGGGTGACGGAGGAACGTTTTTGTGGGACGGGGGTGTCGTGGACATGAGAGTGAGAGAGATCGGGATCCGAGTCTTCCTCGACCTCGAGTAGGGCGGTCATGCCGATAACGGATCTGGCGGTGCTGATCTTTGCCTTGCTGCCCTTGGACTTGGACGAACGCGGGGAGGAGTGGTGGGGGTGGGACGAGGGCAAACGAGATGGAAGGGACGGGGTAGAGCGAGAGGCGGGAATGAGAACAGATGGAGGAGCACTGCGCCGCTTTGCCTGCTTTGATTTGGGCTTGGGATCGTCCGTGCGCGGTGCGACAAGCCAGCGGACATCCCTGGCCCAGTCTTCGTCGGTGTAGGTAAGTTTTCGATCGGGCTTTTGAGGCGCCCTCGGAGAAGCGTTGTCGGACTGGCGGATGTCTGGGAGGGATTGGGCGGATGACGCGGCGGACGAGGGGGGTGTTGTCGTGGGTGAATTCGGCGCAGAGTGGAAGGGCGACGAGGCGGGGGTGAAGAACTCGTCGGGGTCCTCCGAGTGTCTGATGGTGAGCTGGGCGGGGGTGACGATGAGCAAGTGCGGGTGAGAATGTTTGCTGACCTGTGGAGGTTCCTCAGGTGTTTCATGGTGGTCGTCGGTTGTCGTGGTCGTCGAGTACCGCTGTGAGGGTCTCCCGAGCACGCGCTGTATGAACGTTGGCCTGGCCATCGCCGACGACGACGAGCACGACGGGGGCGACGACGAGGACGGCGGGCGGGAGGAGGGAGGATGAAAGATGGGTTTCATGGCATCCACGCGGTTTTCTCTTGCCAAATCCGGTCTGATTCAAAAGTGACGTCATGGCTACTCTCTTACCAAAAACGACACTGTTCGTTTGCCTACCCGGCCCGGCCCCTCCTCCTCCTCCTCCTCCTCCTCCTCCTCCTCCTCCTCCCATTCAATGTCCCACTCAACAGCGCGCCCGTCGTTCGTCCCCGCGTTCATCCTGACCAGTTTCATGTCTCTCCGCAACTCTCTCCTGCTTCTGGTCATCCCCAACACCGCCTCGTCTCCCTGCCCAGTCTCGCCTGGCGTTGCATCAGGCATGGTGTATCGCATCAGCTTTCCCGCGCTCCAGTCTCGCAACACAACTCGCGCCGCCCCTGCATGATCAAGCATGCCTCTCTGTAGTGCCATGAGCACTATATCCGGCCATCTAATTCAAACCCTACCTTTTTAACCAGCCCACTCACCCGTGCTAGCCCCGCAAGAAACCCCGTCACATCTCCTGGCAAAAATGCGGGCAGGTTGTACGCTAGCATCAGATCCTGTGTGTCCGCATGCGTTACGATATGTGTCACTGCCCAAAATCAGTTAAATCGTTATACTGTTCAGTCAACCCTCGCTTACCTCCAAACAATGGGTCTTTTAGCCGGTCAATCCGCCCTCTACACCGCAACAGAATATCTCGTGCTCGCATCGCCTCTCCTTCCTGGTCTGTCATGCGCACAAATCGCAACCCAGGCGTATCGATGAATCTTACTCTTCGTGTGTCGTCGCCAGGCATCGTCATCACCACTTCTTGACTTCTCGTCGTCGTGTATGGGCCTCTCGCCGAAGCGGCCGTGTACGTATCGTATATCGAGAACACCTCCGAGCCGATAATCGAGTTGACGACGGCCGATTTACCTACCTTGGTCATGGGTGAGGTAAATTTCGGATCTAGGCCATCGCTTCACTCACATTTGTCACTCCAGTAACAGCAACAGCCAGCTCCTCGCTATTTTTCGACCGTGCAAACTCATTCAGATACGTCCAAAGACCGGCAAGCCCCAACGCATCATCCTTGGGCGTCGACTTGGCTTTTTTGTTTGATGGTTCGGATGGCATGAAAGCGGATGATACCCTGAATGGTAAGACGGTATACGATCTCCGTAGATGTATGAGCCATTGTGCCAGAGATTCTCGTGGAACAGTGTCTGAAAACATCATATGAGTCTGCGAAGCCCGTCCACGTGTCATACATACATACCTGCTTTGTTCACTAATATCGCCAATTTGCCACGGGCTGCCTCCACCAACGCGTCGCTCATGCTAGCGGCAGGGTCCCGTGCATCGACCACATGCAAAACCATGTCCGCCTTTTGGACGACTTCGCGTAGCGTCAAGGGTCCAGGAAACACGGGTATACTAGGTATCCGTTCCCTGACAACATCGCTGTCGTCCTTGTATCCAGGTAGGGGGGTTGGCCCTAATGACATGACTCCATCAAAACCTCGGTCATCGTTTTCGTCGACACCAATAGCCTCGGGAATAGGGCTTTCCTCAGGCTCGCCCCCATCGCCACCAGCCGCGGCTGCACGTTTTTCTTCTTTTCGACGCTGTCTCTCTGCGGCTGCCTGTTATCGAGTGATGAGATGTCCTATAAACTGTCGAATGGACGCGAGCGTACTTGTCGTCGTTGCTCTGCGACCTCTGCAAGGATCTGATCCTTGTACGGAAAGTTGCTCGGAATACCTGGATCTTTTCTTGATTTATTTTGCACGGCTGCAAGTAAGATCAGCGCAAGGCTGGAAATGTAGCTCAACCACGCACGCTTCCCAGTCGCCTTGTCTCTTCGAGCCTGTTTCTTGGCTTTTTTGCGGTGCTCCGAGACCCTGTGTTTTATCTTTTCCCGCTGGCGGGTCGTACCGCGCCTGGAGGTCTCTGGAATGGCCTGAGGAGATACAAAAACGGTTGGAGATCAGACATACTCTTTCGTATGAGCGGCATGGCAAAAAGAAGAGATTGTTACCTAATCACATGATCATGGTCGGTTTCGATCCCAAACGCCATGTTGGCGTACACCCGGAGCGTGTCTCGCATGTCTCCTCGACGGACTTTCCAGGTCACGATCCAGCACAAGACAACGCGTGGAACCTCGCACAGTTTCTTCAGGTCCGTGTCCTCCAGCGTACACGCATTTTAGCTCACCCGCATCGCAGAGACTCTCCGTCCGAGTCGAACGTCTCTCGAATCGCTCCATCGAGTTTGATCTCGTCGGCGTCGATGCTTCCATAGCCAACGCCTTCAGACGTATCCTCATCGCCGAAGTATGTCCTTGCATGTTTGGCAAGCCCCGCTTAACAAGTGCAGGTACCAACGGTATGCGTAGAACGCGTGTACATATGGTGCAACACCTCGGTCATCGCCGATGAAGTCCTCGCCCACCGCCTCGGACTCGTCCCCCTCCACATCGACCCCGCCTTCCTCGACTTCAAAGACCGTGAGCCCGGTAATATCTCCACCCGCACGCGCTCACCCGTACCATAGCTCAAAACGACCAAGCGACGGACCGAAACACGCTCGTGTTCCGTCTCAAAGTCGCTTGCGAACGCCGCAAAAATGCACCCAAGAACGCGACAGACCCCGAGGTGCTCTACACCAACGCCCAAGTCCTCTCCTCCCAACTCGAGTGGGTTCCCCAAGGCGAACAGGAGACCGTCTTGGCCGCGAACCCGCCCTTCCCGACCAACGCCGACATTGTCCTTGCCAAGCTGCGCCCCGGACAGGAGATCGACATGGAGCTACACGCCATCAAGGGTGTCGGAAAAGACCACGCCAAGTTCTCCCCCGTCGGTAATCACCCCTGACCGTTTGTGTCGATCAAAGAATTGATCTTGTTGTAGCCACCGCGTCCTATCGTCTCCTTCCCTCCATCATTCTCAACCCAGCAAAGCCCGTACCACCCGACCTCGCAGAGAAATTCCAAGCATGTTTTTCGTCCGGTGTCATCCGTGTACACCCCAGAACTAAAAAAATCAGCGTGGACGAAAAAGCGGCTCGTTTCGAGTCGATGAGCCGCGAGGTATATAGACATCCAGAATTTGAAGGATGCGTGCAGCTCGCGCGAGTTCGGGATCATTTTCTCTGTGAGTGATGCCTTGCTCTCCACCATGCTTGCCTCATGACCTTGGTCCAGTTTGCATCGAATCAGAGGGGTTTTACCCTCCAGAGCGACTGCTACCCGAGGCGATCCAGGTGATGCGGACAAAGATCGCTACACTTCGTCATGCTGCCGAAGGACTACTGAACGATACCGTCGCGAGCCAAGACGCTGAGATGGCAGAGGGATAAAAAAAATACATGTACAATGCGACATCTGTACACGTATAAAGTAAGAAAGCAGGGGAGAGCTGGTGTCTCGTCCAACGTGTAATATTTCAAAGCTCGTCACCCGTCGTTGACCCTCCCCTTGGACGTGTTGGACATGGTAGAGGGTTGGGTTGATTCCAGACGTGCGCTCAACATCCCGGGAACGTCAACCCTGCAGTGATCCCGTATGCCTGAAATTCAAAAAGCAAAGCATGTACACAAACTCTGCAGAGTAGTCGAGGGTCCACCTCTAAATTAGTTCATACTTGCCATGGTAGAGTACCCATCCAATCCGATAAACCTACAGCACGACAGATCACCACCACTATGTCTCATTCATCTCCTTCTCTTGACGGCAGCAAGATAGCCAAGCGAACCACATCATCGTGCGGAGCTGGAGAACATCTTCCTTCCATGCCATAGATTGGTTCTGCTCTCTAAACTCCTTGGTAAGTTGCTCGCAACGCGCAATGTTTTCTGGGCTGACAAAGTCGACCGCGACTTTGACACAATCCGCGAGGTTGGAAACCTAAATCATCGTTTAGCTCCATATCGATATCTGCAACGAAAAATTCGTCGTACCTGATGCGCACACCCAGCGGGTATAAATACTGCCTCTCCCGGTTTCTGATAAATCCTATGGCTCCGAATACCATACATGTCGAACAGCTCTTTCCTCAGCACACTATCAAGGTAGAATTGTTGCGAGTGTATAGGATCATGTTGATATGACCCCTTAAACTTCCTCCGAAGGAAGGCACGCAGTTTGTCTGCGTCACAAGCACGGAAGAGATCCCAAGCAGCACAACCCGGTTGACCGTCTGGGGTGGGACTTGCATACGTCATGATGTTGACGGCGTCCGCCATATCCATATGTAATCTGGTAGATCCCTTGCTTCCCGCAGATTCAGAAGATGCCATCGCATTGTACATTTTTGGACCTGTTCAGAGGGTTAGTGATCGTGTGGTCAAAACCTCCAATCGCGTCATACCAAGGTCAGGTGCGATGGTATTGCTCGGGAAGTGTGAGGCGATATTGAGCGCTCCATCTCGCCGCACGTAACTCGGGACTGGTACAGCTCTGCTGAAGTCCTCAAATAGTTCGGGGAATGCAGTTTTAAAATCGGTCGAGGGTGGCCAATCCTGTGAACCCACATCTAGTGTCAACAGTTGATTCCTCACACTAAAACTCACCTTCAGCTTCCAGCATTCAACTCGCCCCTCGTACTTCCCGAACCACGAAAAGAATTCACCAACAGTAACGCGCTTGTTCACATCGGTCTGACACTCCAATATGAGACAACTCTGGGAGTTGTATTTCTGGACAAAATATTCAGGCGTCCATTGGATCTGGAATTTTGGAAGGAGACCGGTGACCACGAGTGGGTCACCCTTCATCCAAAGAGGCCTAAATACTTCCTCCGTAAGCTCCGAGTCTGGTATAGTAACCGTGGGATGAGAGGGAGTTCCCGATGACTCGGTCAAAATATCAGGTGGAGGGTGCATTTGAGGCACCATATTTGGCGGTACTCCATTCGGTTGGTTGCCAACTGGAAGAACAGCCTCTCCAAAGGCGGCCGGCGCGACGATTTGGTGATTTGATGAATCCACAGAAAGCCCGTTTGAAACCGCAATCGCATCTGGACTAGTTACGGGCTGTCCGTTTTGAAGCGTAGGGTCAATGGCACCAATGACCGGAATCTCATCTGGATCTGGCTCTGCCAGCAGGGTCTCCATATCCTTGATAGCTTGCGCTAGTTCGGGTTTGCAGAATCGCGACATGGGAGAAAAGTCCTTGGCATGATGCTCATTCCTGCGAGTGCATGATAAGAAAAATGGGTTGGTATGGGCATGCTTTTCTCGCTTGGCTTGTAGAGCAGCGATTTCTGCCTGCGTTGCACCAGGCTTGTCTTCAGTCAGGTCTTTGACCTGCTCGAAACATTCAGCGCATGCTTCGCGGCCGCACAACCGGCACATCCAGCTACACGAGAATATCGAAGTCATGCAAGTGTCTAACACATAAATTTTCGATTTTAAATGTTCTATCCCAGGATGTCGAGTCACAATAAGACATACCGCATGTAGCACGAACTTCACTTTCCCTCGTTCGGTGTATGATTTCGGGATAGGCCAGATGATCAAGCTCTTGACGAAGCGTAGGTAGTAGAGCCATTGCAACTGTTCGCTGAGCTACACAGTGAGCCAAAGTAAGGAATGGAACAGTTATCTTACCTTCGTTCGCCGAATGTGTTGCTCGGTTAGAGGAACATTCCACTGAACGGGAAAGTTCATGCTCGGAGCATCCGGCCGCTGATTCTCCACGAAGCTGATGCCCACGATGTTCCGCTGACCATCCTTGAGAAAGAAGCGAATGCCCTGAAACCGGCATGTGTCGCCGGCCCAACGCCGCGTGCAAGAAACACACCGGGGAAACTGTTCTGATCTATAACGATTTGACATGCAACGGGCAAATTGGAGTTCGGGATGAAGTGGAGGAGCTTCACCACCTTGCCCACCATTCTCTTTCCAAACGATACTCGAGTTAAGTTGGGTTGAATGACACAGCGAGATGACGAAAGAACCGACCTTCTCCAGCTTTCTCCTTTCCCTTATCACCCGACGTTGAGGTGTAGGAGACAGTTGGCATAAGCTGCGCTGTGTGGAGATGAACGTGGGTCCCGATCCTACGAGTGGAAACTGACCATTTTGAGCAGCAATTTGTGCTGCCTCGCTTCTTTTCCTAGCATTGTAGCCACGTTTAGAGGATGCTTCAGTGGAATAAGGAGATAATCGTCATATTACAATATTGCGCACCATTCCCATCTGTGGTTTTCGACTTTTTAGCCTTCTTTAACTTTTGTGAAGGCGGCTCCTCGACTTCTGAAGACGGCCGCTTCTGTACTTGTGGTGGGGGTGGTGGGGGTGGGGGGTATAACATTGCGGAAAACATTGCCGGGGTTGCGTGCATCAGTGCACCGACTTCAAACATAGGCTGCCCTGCCATCGGTGCAGAGAAGCGCGCCGCTAGACGAACAGAGGCTCTTTCAGCATGCTGTAAAGCTTGTTTCCAAAACTCAGGCAATGGATGTGGGGCGGTAGAAAAGTGACAATTACATGCATGGTTAGGCTGAATTGGCTGCGGTTGATGCTGTTCTTGAGGAACGTGGTTGTATTGATCTGACCAACGCAATAAAGTCAGTCGAAGCTGTCGCACATCAGATATGACGCGTCACGGACTGTTTTGGGGATAGTCCCCTGATATTGCTAGGGAGGATGCTTTTGGGCTTAGGGAAGACCGATAGATGGAGGGTGAGTAGCAGCTCACCAGTCCGCTCGTCCGAGTACATTGGTGCCACAATCGGGGATGCATAAGGAATGCCCGAAACATCTGGTTGCGTAGGCCAAGGACTGGTTGGCATTGCAAAGTTGCCATGTTCGTCAATTCTCGGCCTTGGTTGCCTTTGTGACATGTCTCCGTTCATTTCAACGTACATGTGAGGTGGTATTGGATACGATCGACCGGGGGGCGGACCGGCGTCAGGCCTGCGCTTCGGTGCATTTGGATCGTCGCTGACGGGTTCCCAACTGGCAGCACGGAGGTGAAAAGAGGAGGCAGAGTCCTGCTGCTGTGGATATGGTCCGTGTGGGGGATGCTGTGGGTGCTGGTACTGGGCAACACCAGGAGAGGAGAGGGCGGGGAGGTGCGTTGGATGGGCATACACAGAGGAGTCGGAGGAGGGGTTGAGTAACTGGCTGATAGAGGTGCGCTTGTCGTGCATGCCATTCATTGTTGTAAACGACAAGGAGCGGTGGGATGGCGAGCACGGAGACTTGAGAAACGAGGAGCAGGGAAATGAGCGGTTGAGACGCCCACTCGCGGAGTAGGCATATTGAGCGGAGTGGGCGTCGTAAATTGGACTCCGACCCTTTTCACCCGCTCGGCAAGTTCGGCACAATCCCACGGCATCCTTAGCCGCGAACCTCTTCTCGTCTAGCTAACAAATACTACGTTTGCCGTCCGAAGAAGTATAGCCCAATGTCCCCAACGTAAATAGCAAGACCAAGACAGCATAAACCCAAAAGCAAAACCAGCACAATGCACCATAGCGAGCCTAAAAGTATTTGCGCAAGATCCCGGCAACCTTCAGATTCAAGGGTATGAATAGCGGTTTGATCATCCAGACAAACCGTCTGAAGGTCGCCCACCACCGTCAAGGGACCTCACCTGGCTCATTAGGGCCATTGTGTTCACCTGGCGAGTCCATCAGGGATTCCCCTGGAGGAACTCGCGCGTCTGTTTCCACAGGACCACTGCGTTCACTTGATTCTATGACGACGCTGAGGGACGTTGTTTCGTACACAATGCTGAGAACTTACCCGTCAACAAAGATAGACTATCAGCCGAATCTAACCGCTCAGTGCTCGGACTTTGGTCGGCCTTGTCTAGCACGAATATCAGCAACACTGAGCACTAAACAATAGGCAGTCCGCACCTGCAACGGTCGATGACTCAATCACTGGACCTAATAGATAGTCAGCACAGTCACTCGAAGGGATGATCTGGGACACCAACTTGACGTAGTTGCTCCTTCATGTTTGTTACTTGGACCCAGACCATAACTCATCGAAGATGTTGAGACACTTTCACTAAGTTTCAACAATGCATCCAATTTCTCTGACGGGGGCAACAAGCTTGAGGATATGACAAGGGGTACGCCTTCGTGGTGTCCTTCCGTCTTTCCAGCAGAGGACGAACGACTGGGAGAGTGATGCATTGGTGTGGCTCTCCCTTCAGGTACATGTAAGCGACGAGCAACTGCTTGAGCTTGTGTATTCTGTTCCGTTGAGATCGACTTTGCAACTTCCGGACGCAGGTCGGCCCACATCTGTAGTGCCTTGATAGAACCCCATTCGATGATCTTATTGTTCAGCCACTGCAATGACACGGGCTTTGTAAGAAAATCATTGCACCCTGCTGCGAGCGCAGCAACTCGATCACTTTGAAGGGAAGACGCCGTTAGTGCGACGATAATGACCGAAGAACGATAGGGTGAGGTCGACGTCGATGTACGTGATGTGGAAGAAGCGGCCTCGGAAGGCGTACGAGCGCTGCCGTCAGACTGGGGGGTCGATGGGGTGTATGCAGCGGCTTCAAGCTGCCGGATCTCCTTCGTTGCCTGGATTCCATCCATGACGGGCATTTGGATGTCCATCTGGGCTTTCTTCAGACATATGAAAGCTCACTCGAGCTCAGGCTCACCAAAATAAGATGGAAACCCCCGCTGCGCCACTTCTGTACAGCCTCCTCTCCGTTCTTTGCAACGTCATACTTGATTTTCTTTTTTCGCATGAATGTAGATAGAATCGTCTGATTGATCGGGTTATCTTTACCGATAATTAGGGCGAGTCGCGACGACAGAACTAACTTCACGTACCATCAACGATAAGAACGCTGATTGGTGGGGTGATGTTCGAGTCCGTTGTTCCCTTCCCTACTTTGGTAGGTATGGCAGGCAGTGTTGAAGATTTCGGATCTGGTATCCGCCGAGAGGGTCGCCTCGTAAAGGTATTGGTAGGTGCATCAGGAGTGCTCGGCGACCCTGGGGGTGATAACGTCTTCCTCACATCAGCTGGGCTTCCTTTCCATGGAGAAACAGGCGAGGGACCAATATCATCCGCCAATACAGATGGTTTTCGAACCTTGCCTTTTGTGACAGAACTAGCCGAAGAAGTCTGAGTATCTGGACTTGGTAATGAATCTTGTCGATGGGGGATAGGAACGCTCGGCGCTTGAGTATGGAGCGCAGAGAACGAAATGGCCTGCTGAGCAGGGTTCTTGTCCTCGCTGCTTGACGGTCGACGTGAAGCTGGTCGGCGCACCCTGTCTGGTGTAGGAATGAGGAATGGTGCCTTTGACATGTCAATAGCCCCAGTTACTCCAGGCGTCTTGCCTCCTTTGGCTCTCGGTTGGAACACAATGCCTGCGGGCTGACCATCTGGATTGGAGATCACAAGGCCAGAAGCGGGTGACACTCCAAGTTTCACAGAGCCATCAGGAAAGTAGTCTGCTGTATCTGAGATCGCAAGCGGGGAGGGCGGATGTAGACCATGCAAATCACCGATCACTTCCCTCGGTGACTTGACAGCGCGGTCGGAACCCCGAGGGGAGTAGGCGGGTCTCGATGGTGGAGACTTTGGAGTAGTTTGTCCGTGACTGAAAAAAGGTGCGTTGTGAAGGCCGGGGGTCGTCGGGGAACTCCCAATAGGGACGAAGAGGGGGTCGACAATGGGTCTCGTCATCGCAGCATGTAGGGCAGTCAAGAATCGACGTGGTCCCGCCGGTTTCGGGACAATCATGATATCTAGAGGCGGCTTGATACAAGTGTCGATGGAGAGAGTAAGGTCTGTTTGAACGATGTCTCTGACAACTTTGTAGTTTGCCAAGCTCGTAAAATGTACAATGACATGCGAAGACGTCTGAGAGCTGGTGGGAAAGCCGTATCCCAACGCCCTGGCGATTTGGGGCGAAGATTTAGGACGGTGATGAGCAGCCAGCGAAGGCCGTTTGTTGCGTGAATGTACGGTAGATGGAAGGGGCTGTTGCTCGGCACGATCCTTTTGAATCCTCTCGCGCAGAACTGACACATCGTCGTCAATGAAAATGAAAGTCCCTGATGATGTAGCGCGGGAGGTGCCGTTACTAGAATTTTCGTGTGATACATTGTCTGTTGAACTCCAGTGACGAGATTTGGTCGACTGTAGATTAGTTCCCGGGTTATTGTCAAAGGGTGAGAACTTTTCAGATACGCTTTGGTGATCCCCAACAAAGTCCGGCGAGACGTGGCTGACGTCCATACCCCACGTAGTGAGATAACTTGTCAAATGGTGAGCGAACGCACTGCTCTCCTTCGCGTACAAAGTTGCTCTCTTGCCTCGAAGTGTCTCCGAAAACTGGACCAATTCGTCCAGAGTCGGCTCTTTAGCTATCCGAGCCCCAGGGAGCAGTGGCGACACATAATCCAATACAGGCGTGGTTCTGGCACTGATAGCCGCGGAAGATCCCGATGCCAAAGGGAATACCAATTCGCATGCGCGACCAGGAAGCGACTTTCGAACAGGCAGATTGCGAGTGATGGAAGCGCCTGTGCGTGAACATAACCCCTGTAGTAAGGGAGACCCGAAATTGGGTTTTGCTCGGGTCAAGGAAAGATCATCAGCGGCAAGAGCGACACTGTCGTCCATCGCCTCCAGGATAAAATAATGGTTGATGTGAAATACGCAATAAACGTGCTCGTCCTCGATAGTGGACATATAGGAAGCTCTTCTGTTTTGAAACCGTCTGTTCTCAGTCTCAACTGGAGAGTCGGATGAACCATCCAAGAGTGGTCTGAGAGAAAGCTCAATGTCTATCGCGTCTCCTCGGTGGGCAGTGTGTAGAATCTGGCGTATAACCTTTCAAGCTATCAGAATGACACCGTTCCGTCCACCAGAGTCTGCTCACGTGTGTCAAAGTGTTGGAAATCCCGAACTCCTCGCCGCAAACGGCGACGTGTTTCAAACCAACATCCGCGTGGACAAGGACAAGGTCCACACCTCTTTGTGCTGCGCACCCACTCAATGCGTCGCCAACACCCTGTAGCATTTCTCCAACATCAAAGTCGGAGGGGGCGATCGTGGTGCGTGTCACGGGTGATGAAGCCAGTGCATCGCTTTCAGCCTGCGGAGTAGTACGTCCGCTCCGTGCACACAACTCCGGCAAGTTGGCAGACACAAAATTGAGGTTCTTCATTGTGGTGAGCACGGCAGACATGCACGATGTCGGCACCGACAACGAACAGGCCGCGTATTGCTCCTTAGCAGGGTCGAGGATCTGGGCGGGAGATATCTGCAGAAGTGTCTGAACGACCATTTCTACAGAGTCTGCCAGTTCTAATGAAACCTCATGGAAATGCGAGCCACCAACAGTGTTGGGAGTGACTGGGACATATGTTTGGAGCGGACACGTCGTCTGAGTCCTATGAGGATTTTGAAGATGCTCAAGCTGAGAGGGTAGAGGCGCTGGGAAGGTACGTGATGGTCGGGGAATATCTGAGCAACCGTCGTGCGTGTTTGCGACCACAAACTGTTGTTGAAGACACCTGCGATGGTTTGGAGAGGTGTCATAATCATCAGAGAGCTCGGCCTGAGAGTGCTTATCGATGGACGAAAATTCCCTTTCTGAAAGATCGGAATCTGCCTCAGAAGAACTGAAGACGGCGGATCGTTCCACGGGATGTCCAAGAGGCGACTGTATGGGCGGAGAAGGCTCGGCGGGCCAAGTGACAGCAAACTTGCTTTGACCAGCGAGTTCGGGGGTAAGTACAGAGTCATCGTGGGGGAGAGGATGACGAGGAGCAAAGACCTGTCTTGTCCCGGTCATGACCGGGTCTGGATTGAAGACACCACTCGTGATCAAAGGACTGAGAGGAAGGAAAGGCCTCGCCGATGGGAATAAGTTTTGTAGCGGTCAGTTTGGGAGGTCACCGTGCTTGACTGAACCCTCGATCGACGTCCAGCTGAAATGAAGGGTGTGGCTTGTCTGGACCAACTGTCACTGCTTGTCACACGTTCCGCTTTGGCGTACATACATACCCCCTCCTCATGGCAAACGAAACGACCGGTGAACATTTCATAAAAACAAGTGGTAAAAAAGTTACAGTCTCTCAAATAGTACGCTGTTAAAGTAAGACCTCAGTAAGTCAGCTCTACGTCTCCTTCCGCAACCAAGTCCATATCGTGGTAGCTGACTTTCTTGCCCGCCATCGCTCGTGGGTCCTCCTTGGCGTCGGGTGGCGGGGGTGGGGGTAGCCCACCTCCCGCTCCTTGACGGCGACTGCCCTTTCTACCGTTTGCTTCGTGTCCAAGCGGTGCATCCAATGCCACGACAGGCTTAGCAGGTAGACCGGCCGCCGCGGGAATTGTAATATCGATCGGCGGATCAAAGCCTGGTGCATAACCGCTTATGCGATCACTCAAACGACGTGCAGTGGTGGCTTCATCCCTCCGCAGAGGCGGTGGGGGCGGGAAAGAACCAGGGGGGTATTGATAACCGTAAGGGTCCCAATAACCACCACTCATGTAAGGTGGTGGCGGGGGTACATATGCCCCAGGGTGACCACCATAAAACAGATTAGGACGGCCGTATTCGGGAATGTACACACTCGGGCCCTGGATACCGTATGCCTGCGGAGGTGCTTGGCTACTTCCCGTCATGGGAGGAGGATGCGTGAAGGGCTGGATCCTGTGAGGGTCTAGTGCGAAATTGTTGAAATATGGAATCTGCTGATGATCAGCACGCCCCTCTTGATCAGGAACCTGTCCTTACTTCATCCAGCTGTTTGACGAGCTCAGGGTGCTTGTTGGCAATGTGCTTCTCAACAAAGGAAGTGGCCTTGAACAGCTTTTGGCACGTTTTACATCTGAAACGCCCTTCGTCTTCCTGTTTAATGAAAGGTTCAACAGCCTTGGAAAGCTCTCTTTCAAGACATGAGCATGGAATCGTGGCATGTACCAGATTGGTGAACTCTTACTCATCATAGCTTTTGCCCCCGTAGTCACGGGGATCGACACCATCTCTATTGATTAGGAGAGCGATCTTTGTGTCGAACCACTCTAGCCAACGCTCATCTGTGGAGGTCAGACTAGGTCATGGGCATTATGTATCGTAGGTGCATACCGTTTCTCCTCCAGTCTCTACTTTCGGCGGGCTTCATTGCTGCAATATCTATCTCCTTTTCCTCTTCCTTTTCTCTCTTTTCCTTGTCAACCTTCTCGGTTTGAGAAGCTTTGATCTCCTCAAGCAGTGACTTCGACAGAGGCTTCCTCACGTGCTTCAGGCACTTACGCTGTAATTCTTCTAGATGATCGGTAACAACAGCGCAGTAGTAGCAGGTGTGGTACGCTGCGCGCAGGTAGGCAATATATAAATCCAAAGAAATCACCGCCTTGCGCGACAGCATGAGGAGTTTCAACAGTAGAAGCAAATTCTGGCTCACCTTCTTCACCTCCAACACCTTCTCATCCATGCATTGCTCACGCAAGTCCCCCATAAGTTTTTCAATTCGCCGTTCAACCGCCTCCGATCCGGCTTCTCTCAACGCTGGATCATCCACATTGTCTGCCTGCATTCCGACGTCCTCCAGCCTTGCACTACCATTTGTTTCGACGCTGTCGTCTCCTGTGGATGATGTCGAAGATTTATATAACGTAGTATGCTCCTCTTCTAAGATCGACGCCAAAATCTTCACGTTTGCTAGGTCCTTCTCAATGCGGTCTGACCTGCTTGCGACTTCAGGAACATAGCGGACACGGTTGACAAAGGGCTTCGTATTGTGCGACACGTGTAGTTTGAACCCTTCAATCTACAGCAACTCTTAAATTAAGCATGCGAAGACTGGTTCCGTGTGACACACCTTCTTATCCGTCAACTCATTCATCACGGCAGTCATGTCGGCGTCATCATGGAATTTGATCCAACCCGCACGATAGAAATTGCGCTTCTGGAGGGGGTCACCTAGCGCTAGATACGTAAAGCCTGGAATTCTTCCACAAGCCTATAGAACAAATTAAACGTGATACAAATGGTGTTCTCGCTGTAAACATACCTCCTCAAGCTTGATTCGGCCAATATCGGGAGGAATCGTACGAATCATCACTTGATTGCCCTCGGGCAGAACGGATATCTCTTCACCACGATTGCTCCGCTTGTGGTCAGCTAACTTTCCATTCTCGACCCGGCTTGCATCATGTTCACCAGGATCTTCCTCAACGTCCATTGCAAACTGCATGTCATCGTCCGCGGCATTCTTGACTTCCTCGGTGGAAATCGCATTCTCTCCCACCTCGCCCGACGCCACAGAGTCTCTGTGCTGTGCAATGGACACGGGCTCGGACTCTGGCTCATTCAAATCCGGGTCAAACTTGCCCAACTCCAAGTCCTGAACAAACGCGTTTAAACGGCCCTTCCAACCTTCTCTCCTGACGCGACGTCGAAGCGTTGAGAATTCCGATGCTGGGTCATATTTCTCTGCAAACCAAGGCGACTTCCTGTGATGCTCAAACATCGTCTGCAGCTACAATACAAAACGCGAGAATTCAGTTCAGTTCATGCCAAAAGTTGTCATTGCAAAAAATATCTGCGTTGCGATCGACGAGTGGGATAAAGAGATACGAACCTGAGTTGACATGAACTCTTTCTTATATTTCTCCCAGCGGGCGCGGATACCGTTGCGAGGCTTAGAGCCATCACCCGCTTCTTGTTCCGCGGCCTTGTCCGCATTATCCTCTTCGGTAGCATGTGACGGGAAGTAATACCTGAACCATTCCGCATATTGTTTTAATGTAGCAGGATGGTCCATGGTACGAGGGTCGACAGGTGGTCGACGAGATGGTGGAGGTGGCTGAGGGGGGTATGGCGGAGGGAATTGTGGACGAGGGGGCGATCTATAAATGTGCGCACGGGAGTGGGCATCTAGAAAAAAAGAATGTTACAACGTGGAGTTTAATATTCTATCAATAAGATACCATAGTCATCCCCATATCGGGGCCGAGGGTCATAACGCTCTCGGTCATAAGGTGACATGGAGCGACGACGCTTGCGATCTAAAAGCGAATGAGACAATGGAAAGTTGAAAACACATGTGAGCTTACTTTCATCGGCAAGGGGGCTGCGACTCCTCCCACGTCTAGAATAGTCAAATGAGGCACGTTCCCTCTCATAGTCAGGCCAGGGCCTTTCCCTGTCGAAACTGTCCCATGTACCACGGTAGTCAGGAGCATAAGAGTCAGGATATGGCGGCCGTGGAGGAAAGGTACCCCTTGGAGAACGAGAACGAGAGTGACGTGGAGGTGGATAAGCAGTAGCAGACCAAGAGGACATGAGCGATATGTCAAGAAGAGTAGAGAGCTGAGAGAGGAATCAGAGACTTAGTCCATGGTTCGAGAAGAATGAGGACGAGAGGGAGAGGAGAGAGCGCTTGTAGGCATGATGAGGAGAATGAGACAGACCTCTTGTATCGCGACACTGCTTTGTTTTGGAGGCTGAGCCGGATGAGCTCGACGCAGCGTTGGAGAACAATGTACGCGCGATTCAAGAAACTCGTCCCGACGAGCACACATTTCCTTCCGCATTCAGTCTCAGACTCAATCTGACATTGAATGTTGTCCCGGCATCTCGGCAGGACATCTAGAATACATTGCTCAACACACTCTCCAGCTGGTCAGCAGGTTTGTCTGTAACTTTTCGCCGCTTCGTCTCATTCTTTCCTTCAGGTCGTTTAAACTCGACTGGTGCTTGCCCCTTTTCTTTTCGTTTCTGGTTTCGTTTGTCCAAAATTCGTGCAAGCTCTACGTTCTTGAGGTATTCACGTTGTTCTGACTTTGACTGCGCGAGTTCAGCCCGTAATTTGGCTGCATGTATCGCTGCTTCGTGAGCTATTTCATGTATTAAGTGACGATATGTTCAATCAAGCCACTCGATATCTTACCTATTTGCTCGGTTAACATGTTCCACTTGAACTTGGGAAGATATTTCATGGTCCATACATCGTCTCGCCATCGTGACCCTTTCTTTCCTCCAATTGGCTCAGCATTGAGCATTTCTGCGACGGACCTAGCGACTCGTTTGTCCTTGAATTCTACCCAGCCTTCAACAAAATGGCGCTTTTTTGTGGTGGTATATTTTCGCCTCAGGTATGCAGCCTTTGCGTCTAACTAAGGTCTATAGCAAATGTCAAGCGGAGGATCGCAAGAACCTCACCTTCCTGCTGTAGGTATACCCTCCCAATTTCACCATACTGGGACAAAAGGTGACGAACCTTTGCGGGCTGCATGCCAGGCGGTATGCGTGAAATGTATATGACCCCAGAACGCGCTCGAGCCATATTGAATGCTGCGAGAGTCTCAGGGGTGAGTGGCTTCACCGTTTTCTCGAGGAGGGCCGGACCAGCATAGGCTTCGTACACTATTGGATCTTCCGTCTCTACTGCAGGGCTGTCCTCTGAATCTGTGACCGCATCCGAGTGAAGGGAGTCACCGCCTGCACTTCGCGCTGGGTCATCTGCACCGGGTCCATCCATGTGTGGTGAGAAGAGTGGCACCGCTATAGGCATTCCTGAAGAATCTTTGGCTAGTTCATTGGATAGTTGTGTCTTCCTTGTCATAGTACTGTATCAAGCTCAGCACGTGAAGCATTCCGGATTTGGACATGTCCCTTAGCTCATCCAATGTCAGGTGTAAGCTAGTTGTCCTTCACGAACCGTGACCTGGACATATTTTGACTTTCTGACGTCCTCCAACCCGGCCCTGTTCCACTCACCCAAAGTGACATGGCGGAAGAATCAGCAAAGAGTTCCAAGAAGCATCGCAAAGAAAAACGTGAGCGTTACCGTGCTCGCCATTGTCGTTTTGATTCTAGTTGAATCAGCATGGGATACCGGTGATATAGACCAGTGAGGCGTTTTCTATTCAATTTAATGACAATCTGACAATCTATAGTGTGAGCGCGGCTTGGCTCGATGAGATCCAGGATGCTGAGTCCATCAAAGTGGAAGGTCGATCCTTTCTTGCCAGCACATAACAAAGGGGGCGTGTTTACCGAAGAGTCCTCGTTTGCAACTCTTTTCCCAAAGTACAGAGAAAAGTATTTGAGGGAAGTGTGGAGTACCGTCACCCAAGCACTAGA
Source organism: Phylloporus aff. rhodophaeus (assembly GCA_038094475.1). Classification (NCBI taxonomy): domain Eukaryota; kingdom Fungi; phylum Basidiomycota; class Agaricomycetes; order Boletales; family Boletaceae; genus Phylloporus; species Phylloporus aff. rhodophaeus. Next base: position 98,714 of record JBBPUD010000024.1, on the reverse strand, counting down.
ATCCCATGTAAGCCTCCTTCTAGTAAACAGCTAAATATTCGACCACATGCATGACACATAGGGTATCGCGTGCACGCTCGATCTGGTGCATGGATCCATGTCCGTTCGCACGACGCGTAAAACATATGACCCATATGTCGTGCTAAAGGCTCGTGACATGATTAAGCTCCTTGCCCGAGGCGTTGCAGTCACCCAAGCGGCAAAAGTCCTCCACGATGATATTGCGTGTGACATCATTAAAATTGGGAATCTTGTGCGGAATAAGGAACGCTTTGTTAAAAGAAGACAACGCATTATCGGTCCCGATGGAAGTACTCTCAAGGTAACTTTGGTACCATCGTGTCCTGCAATGCGCTCATAGAGTGGATTAGGCGATTGAGCTCCTGACTCAGTGCTACGTTTTGGTCCAAGGCAACACGGTCAGTGTTATGGGCCCATATAAATCATTGAAGGAGGTAAGACGTATCGTTTTGGATTGTATGAGAAACATTCATCCGATATACCGCATAAAAGTTGGTCCATTTCTGTCTCGGGTTCGACCCCTTTTGAAACACAATGTATAGGAACTCATGATTCGACGAGAATTGGCAAAGGACCCAAAGCTTGCAAATGAACAATGGGATCGATTCCTCCCCCAGTTTCGGAAGCGTCACCTTAAAACGTCTGAGAAGACCATGCGGAAGAATGAAAGACTCGCGGAAAAGGAGGCTGCTCGCGAAGAAGCTGGGCTCGAGCCTACACTTCCCAAGGAGGAAAAACGCGCGAAAAAAGTTTACACACCATTCCCACCACCACAGCAACCCCGCAAGGTACCATACTGCTGTTGATTACAGGGTAGTCTTCTCAGCGTGCTTGCTCTCTAGGTTGATCTTCAACTTGAATCTGGGGAATACTTCCTCAAGCCTCACGAAAAACGAGCGCGGGAAGAGGAACAACGAAAACAAAAGGTGTGTGTGTAATACTCGGACCAATTTGGTAGTTGTTAATGTGTCATCTAGCAAGGAGAGGCGACGTTCAAGCGCCGTGCTGAGCGTGCCGAAGCATTTGTTGCACCGGTCGAAAAGGCGGCACCCACGGTGGAGGAAAAGCGAAAGAAACGTAAACACACAGAGGTAGACGGGACCCTTGACTTGGAGAAACCAAAGAAAAAACCCAAGGAGATCGTTAGATTACTTGTACATTCCTGATTACTTCAGCGAGGTCATTTATGATGACCGACTGCTGGGTATCCACACGTGTCTTGTTGTGGAACCTCCCAGATCATGGCCTCAGTCGACACCCAATGGATGCCCGTCTCTGGGCGTCACAAAGTGAACATTGGGAGCTCCCTTGGAAGAGCACTCAAGGCACGAAAAGGTATTGCTCCGTCCAAGCGCGCTAGCAACCTCCCAGATCGCGACTTTTACTCCTTTCGCTGTACGTTAGGTATTTGGGCGCCTGCGCTAATATACCAATTAATTCGTCCTCTCAGATAACTTCACCCCGGAATCAATCGATCCGGATAAACCTGGTTCAATCGAGGTGAAGCGTACCAAGGAGTCCACAAGTGTCACAGTAGAACGGCCAAGCTCACAGGTATGCATGTATCTTGTTGTTGAACGGTCACGGACGGTGGCCACAGGCAAAAGAAAGCCACCTTTTCAAAGGAACGGAGCAACCAGTCAAAGAGTATGACTGTGTGTTGATCTATGACGAAGAGCTGGGAGTGAGTTTCCGGTTCCATTCTTCAGCTGGCGCTTCAGCTTAAGTGCATGACTCTGCAGACGTTCACTCTGGAGAAAATTGACTCCTTCGTGAACTTCACTTATGACCGTAAGGTCCAGACAACATCAACGATATTGCAAGACACAGCTTCTCGTGAGCATTCACAATCCCTGCAGTTTTCTTTGGCATGTTAAATCATTGGCATCCAGCGATCCCGGCTACACCTCAACCTGCTGATGACGAAGTGGACTTGACAAAAGGACCCGAAAGAGACTTGACCGGACTTGAGGACGCTGAGGGTGAACCAGATGGTGACTTTGAGGAAATCATTGCAACGGTCACCTCGGAACGAAAGAACCAAAGGTTCGAGGAGGAGGAAGAGGAAGAGGAAGAGTTGCTCCTTGCTGCTAGTGCAGCGCCAACGTCGACAGGCAAGCCCAAACCTCCGCGCAGCATTCCCCCCATACAGCAGGAGACGATATCCAAGCCTAAGCTCAAGTCAAAGGACTTGTCAAGGGTCAAGGTAGAAGCGGAAACTCGGGATCTCGTCGATTCAGAGTTGGAAGAGGTCCTCGACTTCGGGGTTCCGACTCGTACAGCGAAACGCCAAAATCTCACACCAGTAGCCCAGAAACCCGCACTTCCCACCCATCTAGCACTCCCAACGGCCTCTACTTCCGTTGTCCTGCCATCTTCGCGGCCTGTACCCAAGGAGGACTCTGACTCGGAAGAAGATGATTGGGACCCAGTTGTCGGTGGTGACCCCCCTGCGGACAATGATGCTCAGGAGATTGACCTTGAGGCATTTGAACAAGAAATGGAACAACAACTGGAGGATTTGGATGAAGATATTCTAGCAGCTGCTATGTCACCGGAGCCTGCATCGACTTCCCAGCGGCCAATGTCGCTGGCCCAATTTGCTGGTGGAGAGCTGAGCCAAGACGAAGACAGTACTTCCTCGAGTGAGGACAGTGATGACGATTGATTCATGTGCTTGTTACAGTGCTATTTCCATACCAATGCCCTTGCATTATTTTCTAGACAACCACGATACTGTACTCCCGTACAAAACCCTACCAAGGAATGCGAATTAATCGAGTTATCGGACTGAACAGGAAGCACTAGATTACAAGGGAATATTATAGTTAAAGGAGCCCACCCGACTCCAGGATAAAATTGCGGGGATTTCTGGCGAAAGCTATCAGGACGAGGATAGGTAAAGGAACTTTTGATCAAGCCTAGAAAGAGCGGGTAAACCAACGACAACCAAATCATTTTTTCGTCCAATGGTGACGATGATTAGGACGTCGAACTTTAAATATCTAGTAACTCGACGGAGCGGATTTGCCGAAGACCTGCTGCGCGTTAGTTGGTGTACATGGCACGAGAGGGTTCTATACGATCCTGAGGGAAGGATATTACAGAGGTATCTTGATATGACAATTCTTCATACACCCACCACGTTGTCTGTATGGAAACATGAATAGGAAAAACTTTCAAAACAGTCCTGCAGGATTAACACTTGCCGTGAATCCAGGACATAGTACTGAGAATGTCAATGTATTGCCAGCATTCGCGCGAAGATCTGTGGAACTACTTTGGTGCTTCGTTGCTGAACCTTCCGGCCTAACTTGTAAGCTTAAAGCTCGTTCTCCAAGTCAGATCATCTGGCCCAGCATCAATCTGAACGTGAACTATTCGCGTGCAAAACGGCGTCGTGGCTAGTTTGTTAGACTGCACAGTAAAACACCAATCCCCGAAGTATGGTACCTGCATTCTGATGGCTAAGAGGTTGAAGAAACGAGACACACCCATATCCCCGTCTTAACTTTGGTGAATCAACTTTGACACCACAGTCTCACCTTCATCCATCCACTTCACGACACCATCTAAAAGTATTGTAGGTTGGCGAATGTTGAGTCGTTCACATGAGACTCGCCAAACGTACCTCTATCCGAATCTTACCTACTTTCCAGAATAGCCGTTTAGTACGCCAACGTCACGGTTTGGGGAACCGGGGATGCCAAAGATCGCAAGACACTACAACGTCACCAACAGGGTTTTCTAGGTCGATATCATCGATCGAAAAAAACACCGTACAGTTCCAGAGTCTCGTGGTTATCTGTCAAGCGACGGCCTCAAGAAAGTAGTCAAGGTACGTTGGATAACTAGTACTGATTGTAGCCCAAGTTCGTGGCTTATGTCATTTACCACGCTCGAAAAAACGCGCATCATCACTCTCGAGAACTCATAGTAGTACCTCAAGATGCTGGTCCTATATGAGACGGCAATGGGCTATTGCTTGTTCAAGCTGAGCGACTCGGCAAAACTTGATTCGGTTGATCTGTACAAGGAGTTCGAGACACCAGAGAAAGCAAATAGACTGTGCGTTGATATCATGTCACTTTTAGGAATCTCCAATATATCGAGTTTATCTTCAAAGGCTCAAACTGAAGGCTCTGCACCGCTTTACTTCGACAGCAACTGCCGTGGAAGATCTTACGGCTGTTCAGGATGGGAAGCTCGGTAAAGGACTGAAAAAGTTCCTGTCGGATGAGGTGGTAGACAAAGGAAAGGGAAAGGAATCTTTGGTGGTAATAGACCCCCGCTTAGGTGTGCGGAATAATCCCTTTCCAGGCTGTGTGCTTATATACCTCCAAGCCCACTCCATATCAAAGAAGCTAGGCATCAAGGTATCTGCATTATCACCCGAGGACCATAGTGATTTGTGGAGAGGTATTCGCGCACAAATTGCATCTTTAATGGATGGCCTTGATCCAAAGGACCTCGCTACCATGAGCCTAGGTCTAAGTCACTCGTTATCCCGGTGAGTTTGATTGTGACGACGAGCGTTTTGTATTTATACAAGTTTCAGCTTTAAGCTAAAATTCTCTCCGAACAAAGTTGACACTATGATAGTGCAAGCTATTGCACTCCTCGATGACTTGGACAAAGAGATAAATATCTACGCGATGCGTGTCAAAGTGGGTAAACCGTATGCTTGGTTACGAGTTATTGTTGACACCTCGAAGGAATGGTACGGTTGGCATTTTCCTGAAATGGCCAAGATAATCTCGGACAACCTCGCGTATGCGAAAGTCGTACGAGCTATGGGTTTCCGAACCAATGCAGCGACGACGGCATTTGAGACCATCTTACCAGAGGACCTGGAGGCAGTCCTTAAAGCCGCTGCAGAAATTTCGATGGGCACAGAGATTTCAGACAGCGACATATCCCACATACATGCACTTTGTGACCAAGTGATCTCCATTTCTGCGTACCGTGCGCAACTAGCAGAATATTTGCGCAATCGCATGAATGCCGTGGCCCCAAATCTTACGGCTCTCGTTGGCGACCTTGTCGGTGCAAGACTAATATCACACGCTGGAAGCCTTTTGAATTTAGCGAAGCACCCAGCTTCCACAGTGCAAATCCTTGGTGCTGAGAAAGCACTCTTTCGTGCACTAAAAACAAAACACGATACCCCAAAATACGGACTTATTTACCATGTGTGTAATGTCGTTTTCTCGCTCCTAACCCGACTGAACATGGTCCCATAGGCATCGTTGATCGGCCAAGCTCCCCCAAAGCTCAAGGGAAAGGTGAGTTCGAGGCTTTGTTTTGTTCCTGCCTACGAACGCATACTATAGATGGCACGTATGGTTGCGACAAAAGCTGCACTCTCAATTCGCGTCGATGCGCTTACCGATGCCGATGGCAAGTCGGGGGATCAAGCTCCTTCTGTTGGGCTGGAGAATCGAACAAAACTAGAGTCCCGGCTACGTGCACTGGAACACCAGAGTGACACATCTGGTGTTCGTCGATATGCAGATGGTGGCAAAAATCAACAAAGGTTCACAATGAAAGGGGACACGAAAATGTACAACACAGCTGCGGATGCCATTGATCTCGTTCCTGCACAGCGGGAACCACTAGACGCTGCCATACAGGCAGTCCTGGATGTAAAGGCTGAGAAGAAGAGGGCAAAAGAAGAGCGAAGAGCGAAACGGAAGGCCGAGAAAGAAGAGGCGGCTGAGTCGGATGCAGACAAGATGGACGTTGACGATGAGTCGAGAGAAACCAAGAAGGAGAAGAAACGGAAACGGCGAGAAAGCGAGGGAAGTAAGCAGGTGAATGCCAATGAAACCAAGGCACGTCCTTATCGGAGATCTCTGTGCCTACTTGCTGAGTATGCATGCAGGAGGATGGCGAGACGGAAGCTGAGCGGAAGGCAAGGAAAGAGAAGAAGAAAGCACTCAAGGCTGAAAAATCCCAAGCAACTGCGGCCAACGGAGATCCTCCCAAGAAAAAGAAAAAGAAAAGTGATGTATAGTCTTCAAACCTCGCCTGGTTGAGATGCTGGTACTTTGAGTGTCGTTGGCTTTTTAGGCGTGGCATTATCACCCGGCGCAACGTTGCACATTCTGCAATTAATACACCAACTTTCTGTCGTTAATATCCTTGGCCTGAGGCCTTTGAGGAGTTTACTTCACAGTGTACAGTTTGAGGTCATAACGTTTACATAAACCCTTAAGCGACTTAATCGTACCAGCATGTTTAAATTGTTTCGAGCTCGTTCGTGTTCATTTTCTGAATCTTCCCCAACCAGCTAGCAGCTCATTGTATAATGCCTTCAACCAGCTCCCACCCGGTCATCATTGTTACAGGTGCTAACACGTACGGGTTTCCGTACGCGCGCACCACGCAATAACTCATCGTTTTCAGCGGCGTCGGGTTTGGCATATGCCACCGCTTGATTTTCCAGCTGTCGAACGGAAATCGACACCTAGCTTCGAACGAGCTTGGGCTAAACTGTGCTGGCCTCACGCTTATCCTGGCTTGTAGAAACAAACAACGCGCAGAAGCTGCTCGCGTTAAACTCTGTGCTATTGCAGACGAACAAGTCCGCCGTGCCAAGCGCTTGCCCGATTACAATGGGCACGCCGAAGTATTCCGCAAGAACTTGCATATAGTGATACATACCATCGACCTGGCCGACATTCAAAGCGTATTTCACTTTGCGGACGAAATTGGCCAACAGTGCGTTGTATGCACCTGCGGTTATCCGCGTCGGGCTAACGTGTCGCAGTTATCCATATGTCTCGCACCTCATCTGCAACGCGGGAGTGGCTTCCTTTACAAGGATAGTCTGGCTACTAGCGTTCCAGCAAATGATCACAAACTTTATTGCGTCAGTTACCACTCCAAGGTATCACCTTCAGAGCGTTGGGGACATGAGCCAGGACGGACTAGGCTGGGTATGGCAATGTAATGTATTCGGTCATTATGTTTTGGTGCGTGCTTCAACAAAACGCGACTGTATATTGCTCATCTGTGGTTTAGTTCCGCGCCTTGGAACCTATGATGACCAAGTACGCGGGTGCCCGAGTCGTGTGGATTTCATCCCACGAAGCCAGCTCTAAATACTATGATCCGAAAGACTGGCAATTAGTGAAGTCGGAGCATTCATATCAATGCTCCAAGTACCAGATGGACATGATATCCTTACACTTGGATCGAGAGGCGATTCGCGACCTGCTGGATGGCACACCAGCTGTGAGACATTTCGCAGCTTATCCTGGTGTAGCTGGTACAAACATAGCCAATGCCCTTCTTGGAACATTCACGTCGTTCTGCATGTATGCTTCACTCTATATTGTGAGTCACGCCATATCTTCTGCGGTATATTTGTTCATTTTTTGCAGGCAAGATTCTTGGGATCCCAGAATCATCCCATCGACGTCTTCAGGGCGGCTATATCCGCAGTCTATTTGTCGCTTATCGCCCTTCCTAACTTTGGTGGTGTTGCAAGTTCAGCTGGTGTTAAGAAGCCTGATGAAGTAGGTACTGTTTATACCTCAAAGACAAACCGGTGGGGCAGTGAATTTGTCGGGACGGCGAAACTTGTCCAGTCTCAGGAAGAGGAAGCCCAGACAAAAGAGCTGTTACAAAACTGCGACCGTCTTATGAAGACTTTCTGTGATGTCCAAGGAAGACCGTCTCATCTGTCTGTGAGCAAAAATTAGCTAGTACTCTTTCCAAGTAGTATACTGTTATCTAATACATCAGTGCCTAGCGAGTAATATGCTAGTTGTCTGCTTGTTGCAGTTCCACTGAAATAACAGGGTGCGCTAGTCGAAACTAAGGGATAGTCCGCAGATTATCTGGTGGAGAACCTAGCGCATCCAATTTCTTCCTCGCTTTGTCGCCCTGAAATGTGTTGGTATTGGTAATCCCTGTGATTTGGCGAAGTTGGACCTACTGTCACCAAATTTCCCATTCCCCGTTCCAAGCCTTCCAGAAGTACACATGCTTTACATAGCTCGTTGCTAGACATGTAACCGCAACGTTTGCATATTTCTGAAAAATGTAAGTTACTCCAAATGTGACCACGCGACGCACGCCTTACTTACGCTGTGGTTTTTGTGTAGCCTTCACATCTTCTCTCACTTCAAACGCTTCACCAGAATGGATGATGTCAATTATCGCACTGGGCCGAGCGACTTCCAGGTCCTTGAGGAACGCCCGGGCATGTCCGCGATACGCATCCGGGGAATAGATACATTCTGTAGAGAAATAATCGAGTCTCTTGAAATACGCATACCTTTTGTGGAATGAGACTAGGGTATGACCAGCAAACAATGGGCAACGAACATAACGATCTCTTTTTCGTATGCATACTTGAAAGGCTTGGACCTCTTGATGGTATCCTCTCCTTGCGTACAAATCAAAGTACACCGTCCCAGACGGGCGATATCTCCACGCATTACTGCAACATGCATTAAGTCATAAAGCTTTCAAGATAAACAGCACACACCATTCATTAACACTGTTTCTGCGACATCGTCTGCATTGTGGCCAGTAACGATGTGGTCGACATTCAAAGAAGAAGCGCCTCTATCAAGAGCTTGCCGTCGGAATACACCACAAAATGTACAATTGTTCTTCTTTCCTATCTCAGAGACGATCGCGTCCATTGTCCAACCGTAGAGTTCCTCGTATGTAAGAACCTTGAGAGGTAAATCATATTGTTTTTGGTTTCGTTTTACAGTCTAGGTTGAATGATATTAGTGCCACCAAGTATATCATAGGTCATACACACCTCCAGTGAATCATCCCTATAACCTGTTATACCTTCATCTATTGAGAGCAAATACAAATCCAGACCATAGTTGTATCGGTCATTCAGTGTCTTCATAACATATGCGAGCACCGTAGAGTCTGATTCTCGAATATGAGTAATGTGATGATTATACGCGAGCCTAGAGAACACACCCTTTCCTCCAGACGCACCGATGGCTACTTTATCTCCTGGCTTAAACAATCTAGCTTCAGTGATCGTATGATGAACCTCGGTTTCGAAGACGAAGAAGAAACACTCTTTGCAGATCTGTTGACCAGTCTTCGGTCTCTTCAAAATAGCCTTGGCATTCTGGCATAAAGCACAGGATGCAGGAGCCATGTTGAAAGGAAGCTGATACTCAATAGCGAGTCGTGAAGGTCATAGTTTGGATTGTTTGACTAATCTGCCCAAATCAAATCGTCTATCGGAACCACTACATGTAAACCTAGGATGCCCAGGGAAATCCGGAAGCGCGGAAAGAAACATAAAAAATCGCAGCAGAAAATTATCTCTGAGGGCGAAGGACAGGGCCAGGATGATTCCCGTGCCAACAAAAGTTCCGGCGAGCCATCATGGATAGTGCCTGCTCACAAAACAGTGGATGCACACCCGGAAGCACCTTTTGGATATGTCGACCCTGATATCAAAGCCTACTTTCGCACAATTGACGAACAGATCCAATCTTGGCAGGAAGACCGCGCCCAGATAGGGTACGAGGATGATGGTGTTGATCCCAATGAAGGTGTGTATGTCCAGAACCGAGTTCCGGCGTTTGTTGATTATTGCGGGGTGCTTTGAAGTAAAACGCGTGTTCTTTGTCGCAGCTCTCGGTGAGATGTCGGGAAAAGAGAAGCTGCTTGCTACAGATCCGGATTGCTCTGTTGTGCTTGAGAGAATGGCATACTCTATGGATGACTTTGTGTTGCGGGTCTTGATGGACAGACTAAGTGGCTCGTGCGTATTGCCCCTACTTCTTACGATGCAGGCTAACTGTTTGAAGACAGGTTTGAAGTGCTCTTCAAGCACAGATTTGCCTCGCACGTCTGCCAGACGTTGTTATCCGTTTCCACTGATATGATCACTCGGGAGGTGCAGAGCTTGTCCTTATCGTTTCCCGCGAACTGATCGTGGTGAATCACTTGCAGGTTAAAGGTATCTTTCCAGATGTTCCGGCCACCGAAGAAAACGGCGAGCTGAGAACCCTCACTCAGCTTGTGCTAGACATCTGCGATGTGAGTGGCCCAGTCCATTTGTACCCTCGATTTTGACCTTTTTACAGGAGATTGGCCCGACTTTCAACTCACTTGTCATGGATCCATTTGCGTCCCACGTGTTACGTTCTTTGCTACTCTTATTGTGTCCAAATATCCTCCCAGAGGATGCGACACGGAAGGTTGTGCGTTCTAAGAAGAGCATGTCATGGAAGGCAAAACATGGCCACATGAGGTCGGTGTTCTCTAATGAAAAGGGCAGGGAGACCCATGGATCGAGTGGTTCAGTACCCAGCACATTCCGTGATGCTGCCAACCAATTTTTGCGAATGCTAAGTGATGGTCTTGATGCGAATGAAGTCAGGGCATTAGCTGCCCACAAGGTAGCCAGTCCCATACTACAGGTAAATATTCTTTGCTTTGGTTTCTTCTCTCTGGATTCAAACTGAGTCGATTTAGCTTGTCCTAGAAATCGAGGCAGATAATGACAGTGCTATGTTTCCTGATTCTCTCATGGATCGGGTTCTCGTTGGAATGATCAATGCATACCGTACGTGGTTGCTTTAGTCCCCAGTCGAACTTACGGATGGATCTCGACTATAGACGAAGATCCTACTACACCAATCGAACCATCCGACTACCTTGTCACGCTGCTCAGGGACCCCACTTCTTCGCACTTACTAGAAACGTTAGTGTCACGGTGTCCTGGTCAGGTCTTCAATTTGCTGTGGTCAACGTATTTCGAGGGCAACCTTGCGCGGTTAGCGCTTCACCCTGTCGCAAATTTTGTTCTTGCTAGAGCCATCGAACGCCAGGACAACAAACAACTCGGAAACACCCTTACGGAACTCGACGGATCGTGGATCAAGCTTATTAGTGAGTGTGGTTTACCTCAGAATGAATGCTTTCTTATAAGTAATAGGGTCGTCCAGGACGGGGGTTTTGCGTGCATTGATAGATCGGTCCCGATCTCTTGGAACGCACCAACATGACGTTTGTGAAGTTAGCACTTTGTGTTCTCCGGTAAACATCTAGGCTAATTTTGCGTAGGCTGTCTTCGCCTCCATCGAGGTTTTCATTCCAGATGAAAGGATTAATCTTGTCCCATGTATGCTCCTCTTGAAGTCGTTCGAGGTAGGTAAGTTGATTGACCCTCTCCACGCGTTCTCACAGAACTGTAAAGGAGTACCGAGCAATTTCCGCGCCAGGGGCATCCTCACCAGAGGTGCAACGCAAGAAACGTCGTGTTGGTGGTGAAACTATTGATGTAAGAGAGCCTACGATCCAGGGAGCACTTATTCTTCAGTCTTTGGTGAGGCTCGATGAGCCTTATTGCTCAACTGTAGCCGATAGGTTTGCATGCTTAGTTATTGTCAAGACATACAAGCTAAGTTCTTGTTGGCAGTATTAGTTCCCTCGCCACGGATGAGCTCATACGCATAGCTCGGAATGCGACCAGTTCTCGTGTGCTTGATGCCCTCTTCGAATCACCGACGGTGTCATTCAAAGCCAAGCGACGATTGGTCACGTCTCTTATCGGGCATTACCATTCTCTCGTTGACGATCGGATAGGAAGTTGGGTCGCCGACCGTTGTTGGGCTTTTGCAGACCCATACCTGAAAGTGCGTTCAAGAGTGTCCCCTGTGAAGCCAATCTCATCTACTCCAAAGGAGAAAATAGCTCGCTCTTTAATTCCCTTTGAACAGTTCCTTGCGGCATCCTTCTATGGGAAGTTCTTTTCCCGTAGTCTCAATTTGTACTTGTTACAGCGACGACCAGAGGAGTGGAGAACATTGCAATCGAACAGCAAAATGAACCCTCCAAAAGTGGATCAACAGAATTCACACCATGCGTCAGCTTCACCAGCAGTTCCGGCGACCCTTCCCGAGTCCTCGAAGGGGCGTGGCGAGGATGAAATTGACGCGGTCTTCAGGGCCACGCTGGGAAATAAAACCAGAAAGGCGGCCATGGGCCGTGTCTCCACGCGTAAAATCCAGCCGTCCGATGGACAAATGTCAGAGGTTCTGGGTGCCATCCGTGAAGCTCCGGGTGAGAGCCTGGGACACAGGAAGAAGAGAAAAATTGGCCGATAGTACTGATTACTGTCTTGATATGTTTGACCTCATCCGAGATCGTATCTTTAGTAACCACAAGTTACTAAGCGCCAGAGTTCGTTCTGGTATGAGCTCACTCCTCGACCACACCCTGAGCGTGCTCATTGCTGCCAGCGTCCTTTTGAATTTGGTCTTCCTATGGGCTCGCCACTATAGGAATGTTCGAGCAGGCAAACCAAGCCCGTACTCTTCAGGAGGCAGTGGTAGAGCTCTTCACACGAGGGACTATTTTTACGTGGGCGGGTCCTACGTTCCTCATGGTTCCTCCACGATATCTCATGGCCAGGTGTACGTCGAACACCTGATGCCAGCACGAGTTACTCGCGGTATTCCGATCCTTTTCATCCATGGGAATGGGATGACGGGAACCTGTTGGCTGAACACGCCCGATGGGCGGTCCGGTTGGTCGGACTACTTTTTGAATATGGGTTACGAGGTAAAGTTAGCCTCCGTCCGTTGGTAGGTGTGAATGGATCCCACGTCCTTTTAGGTGTATATTATCGATCAACCCGCCCGAGGACGCTCACCGTGGCAGTCCGATCTAAATGGGACGACGAGTACATTTACTACACAGACCGTCGAGTCACGCTTTACGGCTACAGCAGTGCGCAGTCTTTGGTCACAGGCTATACTGCAAACTCAGTGGCCGGGAAGCGGACGCAAAGGCGACCCGGTTTTCGACGCCTTCTATCGCTCTATCGTGCCTGGCCTTACCTCCAACAGTGAGGTTTCTGAGCTCATGAAGGCAGCCGGGTCGGAGCTGTTGGACAAGATAGGAGTTCGTAACAAATCGTATCAATGAATTTCACCACTGATTGCTCCAATCTCCTCAGCCTGTCGTTGTGGTGACCCACTCACAATCCGGATGTCTTGGCTGGATCTTGGGCGATACGCGTTCAAACTTGGTCAAAGCGATAGTCGCTCTCGAACCCAACGGCCCACCCTTTCAAAATGCGATATTCATGAGAAATCCAGCGCGCATGTTTGGTTTGACCGACTTTCCGCTCACCTTTGATCCACCAATTTCATCGGCTTCTGACTTACAGCCGGTGACAGTTTTTGAGGGAGAGAATTGTACTTGCCTCCAGCAATCCTTCCCTCCCCGAAAACTTGCTCGTCTGGCCCAGATTCCCGTTCTGGTTGTCACGTCAGAAGCAGGATACCATGCAGTTTATGACAACTTCACGGTCCAGTTTCTCCAGGAAGCCGGGGTGAACGTTACTCATATCCGTTTGGAGAGTGTCGGGATTCATGGAAACGGACATATACTCTTTATGGAACTTAACTCGGACCAAATCGCAGCAGAAGTAGTGGAACCTTGGATCAGGAGGTCTCTTGATACTGGTTTGACCAGGGTTCCGCGCTGATAGATCTATTCCCAACCATCTGCTACTCGTCGAGAGTCGGATTTGGGAGGCTATGCTTTGTCGTTTCTTGTGTCCCCGGGATGTGTTAATGGATATCACTGATATGATCCGCCCATTTAGGCCAACTCTATCATACGTAGAAGACACCGATCTGAGTTTATTAACGTTTTGTCATTTGCGAGTCTTGTGCGGAGAGATCACTATTGTTTCCCCGGAGTGACACAGGTTCGAAGTTCGGATCATAAGATGATCTCCTTGCTTGATGGCAGCAATGAGTGACTTGACTTGTGTTTCACTGCACTGTGAAAGGTGCTATCACTTTAAAACAGACGAGCGAGACACAAGATCAGAGCGTATCATGACATGTCGACATCCTGAACTGAATCTGACCGCGGCTCACCCCTCGCTACTGAATTTACCAGTTCTCGTCGAACCTCGGAACCAATTTGAGGGTGGGGGTTTACCCGAACAACATCCAATAGGGCATCCTTCTGATCGGGTGTTAGATCAGGTGAATACCTAGGAATAGTGATGAATAGCAATTGTGGGTAAGTGGTAACTTCTCCTTACCTTTGGCAAAAGGCCAAAAGACTCTGGTGCCATAGCACAGGAAGCTTTTCTGTATCACCACGAGAACGAGATTTATACGTATTCGAAAGACGGATGAAGTGAAACACGAGTGCGTCGACAACTTTGTAGGGAAGTTGATACTTTTTGTCGATGAGCACCCGGATGAATAATGAGTTGGGTCCTAGAGTAGGTCGATAGGAATCGTATCAAAATGTCTCAAAGACAAACCAGTGTAGTCCATCTGCGCGATACGCAGTAACGCCGCAGCTGAGTGGAGGACGGGGACCTTCTTTTTGGCAACAACAGATGCTATGACGGCTGCTTCTTTAAGCGTACACCCACTCTGGAACAAAAATAATGAATGGGTGCGTCAAGGATGGGCAAACGGCTGACCTCCAGCATCGGGAACACGATCCCTTTGAAGAAGGCACCAGGCTTATAAAGCGCTCGCTTTAGACACTCATAGTAATGTACGTTGAGTTTTTTGTTAGACTGGATATCTTCTCGTACTGCATCCAGCAACACAACAGACAAGAACAGCTGAGCTTGTGGAGGTTTCATAGTGGAAACAAAAATCCTCGTGGCAGCTCGGCACGCATGGGGACTCCATTGCTCGGGTTTTGTGAGGGCTAATATACGTGCCCAAGCAGGAAGTGAAGGTATGACCTTGAACAATTTTGGCAACGGACCAGATTTGTATCCATGGAGAAAGACTGCTAGCCTGGATACTGTTACATGCCGACGCATCCACACGAAGCGACCACGTACTTTGAGTAAGATTCAACAAGTCTAGGGTCGAGTCCTAGGGCCGGATCAGGATGCTCCTTATCTTTGACGTGGGTAAGATCCCGCCTCGCAGAAGTCGAATGGGGCGGTACCTTGTTGCACCTTTTGAATTACAGCCACGCCTTCTGACCCACTACTTTCAAGCTTGGAGAAAATAATGTCGGCTAGGGTACGCCGTTCACCAGAGTTGGGTGGAAGAAGAGTGTCTAGTGCGTGGACATCGGCGGAATCGAGTTGCTGCGCTTCATGAGACGCTCGATCGTATAGACAGACGGCCAGACTTACAAACATAGCCTCTGCGTCGCCATCGTCACTCATTTCCTGGGCTTGCTCGCCATCGCTCTCATCAGACAGGTCATCTGCTGGGAGCATCCGGGGTTGCAAGTTGCGCGAATACACATCGTCATCGTCATCCTGATCGTCTGGAATCTCGAGTTCTTCTTGTTGATCTCGGGCAAGTTCGAAGATTTTTCGTGATGTTTTTGGATCAAGAATGGCCTACTGTAGTGTTGGATCTCATCATACGATGTGTGAAGCGTAGACAGACACTACCTCGTCGTTGTCATCCTCTGTCGTGTGTCTCTGTGACTTTTTCCGCTTTCCAGGCAGAGACACACGGCCATATTTTGCGTATATCTCGTCTCCATCCAGTTGTGTGAGGAGGGGATCGTGTCGCTGTTTTTGAGTTCTCTGGGCTCGAGGCATGACGGTAAATCGAGTGTGGCTGTGTTCATAACTCCTCCGCCATGTGCGTCGTCAACCGTTTTCGACTTAAAAGCTGCTCCACTTTTTCTTCAGACCTCATGTCCAGCTTGCTTCCCCCCCAATTGGTGCCCTCTCAATTTTCTTCCTATTCTTGTATGCTAACCAAAGCGTAATAGATCCATACCCTGGATAAGAATGGCAACAAGATCAACTCCGTTGGTTTTGTCCGTTTCGGTTTTGACAGCGAGGTGTCTATCGATCTCCTACGTTCGCTGTACCTTCGTCCCCACTATGTCATTTCTGTGCCAGAAACGAAACGTGTCACGAATGGACACGTCGACAATCAGCGTCCCAACGCGTATCAGTCTCAAGCCATCTTCCACCCAGATTCGCATGCCATCTCTTATACCACTCTGTCCCGATTCCCCCCAGTGAAGTTGCTTTCGCGCTCTGCGCGGAAGCGTGTTCTCATTACAGGGGGTGCGGGATTTGTTGGGTCCCATCTCGTCGACCGCCTCGTGCTCCTCGGCCATGATGTCACTGTCCTAGACAACTTTTTTACTGGATCAAAAACTACTGTCAACCACTGGGTTGGCCATCCCAACTTTGAGCTCGTTCGTCATGATGTCGTCGAGCCCTTTACAATAGAATGCGATCGTGAGTCTGCGCCATGACTGTCATTCAGTACTCACCGCTGACATCTTTCAGAAATTTATCACCTCGCATGCCCCGCATCCCCTCCTCATTATCAAATAGATGCTGTTAAGACTTTGAAGACGTCTTTTATTGGAACACTCAACATGCTCGAGCTGGCGAAGCGAACCAAGGCCAGATTCCTATTAACCAGCACTTCTGGTCAGTCCATCCTCGCCATTCACAAGTGTCATCTCTCGAATCCCACATAGAGGTGTACGGTGACCCCGAAGTGCACCCTCAGCACGAAGACTAGTAAGTCTCTCGTCTTGTGATCGATACCTCTTCGTGATCCTTGTGCAGCTGGGGCCACGTCAACCCTATAGGTATCCGCGCGTGCTACGACGAAGGGAAACGCGTCTCTGAAACATTGACGTATGGTTTCCAACACCAACACGGCGTCGACATCCGCGTTGCGCGGATTTTCAATACATATGGTGAGATGGTCCGTTGATAGGCATGCGTCGTCGGCTCACTCCGATTTCTAGGTCCCCGCAGTTCGTCGCACGTCGCCTTGTCTTTTTGGTTGCGCTCACCGTTGCACCGTAGTGAACCCGGCTGATGGCCGGGTTGTTTCCAACTTTATCGTGCAGGCATTGCGTGGGGAAGACATCACTGTGTACGGCGACGGTACGCAGACGCGTTCGTTCCAGTATATACACGACCTGGTGGATGGTCTGATCGCGTTGATGAACTCGGACGAGTCGCGCCCTGTCAACATTGGCAACAGCGACGAGTTTACCATCAAGGAATTCGCAGAACTCGTTCGAGAGATTGTAGAAGAGGTCCAAAGGGAAGACGGTGTCAAATTAGCGCGACAAGTGGCGATCATTCACAGACCTATACCCGAAGATGATCCAAAGCGAAGACGCCCTGATACTACGAGGGCAAGGGAATCTTTAGAATGGCAGCCACGGTGGTCTGTGAGGATGGGCGTGGAAGAAATGGTAAGGTACTACAAGGCAAAACTGGCAGAAGGAAGCATTTAGAGTTGTGGTAATGTCATGAGTAAATCCAATCCCTGAGATATGCCTCGGGAGTCTTCTACGTGATCCTACGAAAGTACAGAATATGACATGCTTGGATTACTCTGATTGGTGCGTGTAAGGTAAATGGCGTTAACGACGTAGTAAGATATAAAAATACTTTTTTGCACATAAACCAGTATGGTCTCAACACTATATGATACTTCCTTTGAGTGAACTGCCTTGTGTGACAACCCGAGACATGGAACCCTTGATGATTTGTTTTTCGACGGAATTGTTGTTGACTGTCGTTCTCCGCACGCGACCGTCATGGGCGACCGCTTCCGTGACCAGATCAGAGCCGTTGACAGTCAAGGAACCGGGTAGTGGCCGCTCTGGTGAAGCGGATCTGACAAACTGTCGCGCGTTGATAATCACTTCGGGATCTAAAAAGCAGAGATCGACCACATGTCTAGACAAAATCTTACCGCCCACTTACCAACGTGACTTATTCCCCGACTGTCACCATAGAACCAATGGCGGGATTGCTTCCGTTCGGAGTATCTGAAAGAGGTAAGTGAGGTGCCACGCCTTTGATGAAACACACGTACTTTCGTATCGGTCGACCGTCCCTACCGAGCGGACAGTACGTCTTTTCCAAGTCCTTGGAGTAAAACTTGAGGCTTTCAAGCTGACTCTTGGCGACCTCTGGTGTGACACAAGAAAAGGAGAGTAACGATCTTGGATTCCGGTGAGCGATGGACGGATCTCCTACAAGCTCCGAGAGCGTCTGCAGCGCTACTCGCGCACGTTCCCATGCCAGGATCTTCGGAGGTCGTGGGTCCGAACGCGACCTGGGAAGTTGAGACAGGAACGCGGAAAAAACACGATTGACGATGGAGGCATTTCCAGGGATGATGGGGATGCAAGTTGTGGCACCTATCAAGGGGGTTGTCACGTCGTTCCCATCAGATACAACGCAGGACACGAACCTCTGATCACATAGAGATGAGGTTCCACTCCCGTCGCATCTTTAATTTCATCCCTCAAACTTTCTGCATACTTTAGTGGTGCGGTTGGACTCCGCTCATTCTTTGTACGGAATTTAGTTGCGGCAATGTCGAGTGGCAAGACACACCTGTATGATCAAGATAGGACATTGAATTCTTGCGAGCTCCTTCTTCCTAATCATCGTCCGCTGCATATATCCAACCGTTAGATGCGTGTACACTTGACAAAGCAGAACACCTACATTCAACAAAATGTTGATGAGTTCCACGGTACGAAGTCGCTTCGCTGGGGGAATGGTCTTCTCCCAATACGCAATCAACTGGCCACACGATTAGTCAAGGAAAGCCTCAACCATCCGCACGGACTAACGTTGTCTTGGAGGTCAGTGTCGTTCGTCTGATGCCACACATAAGAGGTCGTTCGCTGTAATGAAATACAAAGTATCTTACGTCGCCGGCCAGAAAGGTGACAAACTCCGTTCCGGCATGCTCGAACGAATCCAGGTCTTGTGCATAACACCATAATTGGAGCAGTTCATCGTATGCGTTGAAGACCCACTTGAGTCTGAGGGTGTCAGCATCAAACCCGGTGTTAAGAACAGCGACGTACTCCGTTGGTGGGGGTACATTACAGAGTGTTATACTCAATACGAGCTCCGGCCATCTTGAGGAAGATGAGCTCAAGGGCAGATGTGGAAACGGATGTACGCACAGGGCTGCGAGCCTTAGAACAGAATTAACAGATATACATTCAAACGCAAGAAAATGGGCGGGGGGTAGAAAGAGAGCCTAATCACCAGTGATGAGCGGAAGACGGTCTGCGACGACAGGAGACGTACCTGTACCGCGGACGCAATGTCGGCAGCATCTACATAACAGTCGTGGAGGGCGGTCGGTCTACACCGTGACTGGCCCTGGGTGCGTTGGTCAAAGGCGATCAAGTTGTACTTTGAGGACAGCCGTGGGTCATCAAAGTGTTTGGTGAGCCAGCTCGAGTCGAGAAAGGTTGGGTGAAGAATGACGACGGTCGGTATTTCCGGGTCAAAACTTCCAACGTTGCCATAGGTCGAGTTGGTGGTGTACCAAATCGACACGTAGTCATCCTGGGACGGTAAATGGACCAAAGGCATACTGGGTGTTGGCGCACGGGGAAGTAACCCGGACAGCGCAAGAAGCAAGGGGAACCGCCCGCATGAATTTTATGTATATAGACCTTAGCGCGCCCCGCGGTTTGGTAGCCCTGATGGAATCACGTAGCCGACGTTGCCTGATAAGATCGCACGGTCGTTTTATGTACAACACGAGCGCCAAGTCCCTGCGGTCGGTCGCGTTCGTTGCAAGGCCGAGAAAGAACCGGTGTTTGATCCAGCGAGCGTCCGTTACCCAGCGGTGGGGTGTCTCTGGGTGAGCCAGCGGTTGCCGTGAGTCCACAGGCAGGTAATGGAAAAGAAGCAAGTCATCTCGTAACATTATCACGCCACACGGCGAGCTGGAGACGGGTCCCATCCAAACTAAATACTTTGGACTACGGATCGATCGACAACAGCGACTCGGATCACGCCACAATGGCCTTCTCGAACCTCGCCGTCTCCGCTGACCGACAAGGTCGAGATGGGCATCCCGAGGAGCGGTAGTCTTAGAGGCCTTCCAGGACTTGGATGACCCTTTGCTGCTTCTGTCGCATCCGTTTGGTCAAGTGATCACTGTGTCAGTCCCATCGCGTGCCTACCTGACAATCAGCCTGGGAAGTGGTTGCAAACATGGTAGGGACGCCGAGGGTTTCCAACGCTGTCTGCTGCTTTTGAATCAGTGCATCCCAGGCAAGCGACACCCGTTCTCTGTCGAATCTCTGGAGATCTTTCCAGTACGCGTCGTTCATCATCTGCGTCAACAATGAGTCAGAAAGGCGTGTCACGATCAAGCTAGCATCGAACATCGGCCTCATGCTTTGATATCCCTGCGCCGATCAACGTAGCTCTAACGTCAAACGAAAAATGAATGAAGAGGACACGCAGGGATTACATACATACTTGGTGTGGGCAACTTTGACCTTTTCCTCGTGTTTCCTATGTATGGCCTGCCGTTCTTCCCACAACTGCTTTTCGAGCTCGTTTTGTTCCTCCCGCAGCTAAGTACACCTAAGCGACTTGTGAGAACACGGATGATTGGACCGTACGCGAGAAACAGCAGTAAGGAAGCCCGGATCACCACCGAGTCGAGTCAGATGAGGAAGGGCCTGTTGGAACGACAAGGCGCGGATGTCCTGCGCATGTACGGACCGCGGAACCCGATTCTCTGACGGAGGTAGTCCCCGTGATGGCTCAAGTGCTGTACGTGGCGACGTCCTGAGCTGCGAGAGCAAGGAAGCTACCGAAGTCGGCCCAGTCGATTCGCGGTGAGCATCTTCCGAGGTGGTTTCACGGGGATGGTCCGCATGAAGGGTGTCCTGCCACGCCTGAGATGTCCTCAGCTGGTCGAGAAGGGCCTTGACTGCGGCTGGGTCCTGCACAGGGTTTGTGTGTGGAGTGGTCAGAGCAGGGATGACTCACGTTTATGTTCATCACCAAGGTACTATGCACTGCTACTTGTCTTGTTTTTCCTCTACTAATCCTGATTGAGACAAAACTCTCGGTGACTCTGCGGGTCCGAATGGCTTGGCAGAGCGTCAGCACGGCTGATTGGTGATTGGTGATCTACCACGGCCAAGGCGGACGACGAGGCGGTGGTACGGTCGGGGTGGCAGTGCATAGCCACCTTTTTGAACAATAATAAAAATAATTAATTAAATATTCACCGGACATTTCCACGCTCCCGAACCACTCTCTCTCCTCTCCCCGCATCACCGACCGTCCTCCTCGTTTCTTCCTTCTCCTCTTCATTTCTCTCCTGTATTTCCTTGCTCCCTTTCTCCTTTGTTTAACACCCCTCCTTTTTCCAAATCATGTCTTCCGATCGCACAGATTATCCACAGGCAAGTTCTTCTCATATGATGAAGACCACAAAGCGCGGGAGACCCTACCTAAAGGTATTTCTTTCCCCCTCCTCTTCATTTCCGCCCCGTCATCTCGTCCCACAGGACACTCTCGATCTCTTTGCGACCCTCATCGTGTCTCTCCAACTGACAACCCACAAGCAATACTTCCGCACCTTCCCAAATTCTTTCTCCACGTCAGTAACCCCCTTTCTTTTCCCCTTCTTTTCCCTGACCTTCTCTCCAGCGACGAGGCAGCTCAAAATCTGGCCTCCCTCAAATTCTCCCAGTCCAACCGTGGGCCGGACCCAAGGGACAAATCACGAATTGTGACGACGACTACAACGACCACCTTCTCCATGACCCGCGACATGGCAAAGGCGATGTGCCAGCACTTTATGGACGCTCGTCTGGTCGAAAATGCCGCTGATCAGGGGTCAAACTTATTCAAGGATCGTGGCACGTATGTCCTCACACCCAAGGGTCTTCACGTTCTCGAACGATTCATCTCGAAAAATGGCATCAGCTCTGATCATCTTCAACCCGTGTTTGCTTCACAGCCTATTTGCATCAAGCTACTCCACCTAGAGCGTCGGACGGCGGATGATGAGATCATCGTGTCCCAGTCTGTAATAACCGCCCTCTTCCGTCGTTTCATCGGACGTCAGCCAAATTACCCTTCCCAAAATGCGTCAGCGCCACAGGACGCCTTTCAAGAGTACCACGAACGGTCAAAGGGTGTGCAGCTCATGGACGTGCAAGAAAAGGCGCAGCCACTTTTGGGTAAAGCAACTGTCGTGCACAGATATTGTTTCGCAGCCGTCTCCGCGCTCGAGTGGCTTTGTGATTTCACGTCCGTTGTTGGCAGAGAGGAGGCCGCGGAGATGGCTGCACAGTTTGTTCGCTTTGGCCTTATCACTTTGGTTAGTGACAAGAGGAAGAATAACGACTCCGCCATTATTTTCACTGTTCGGGGTTCAGCCCCTACTGGGAACTCCCCTGTTAGTGTAAGCCTTGTCGTTCACCGTCCTTGTCTTGCAATCTGACTCATCACCGTTTTTAAGCAACATGGTGAATTCCGATGCACCGCGAAAGCTATCTATAGAATAACCGATGAAGGTCGACGGGTTGCCCAGTGGGAAGACTCGTCGTCGCCTCACAGCTCGATGACCAATCTACTCGAACGCTCTTCACTGGAAGGCAGCACCATCGAGGGTGGTAAATTGGGACCAGAGGCCTCGGCCACTGCCGCTGATGCCAAGATCCATCGTCGAATTTCCATGGCCGAGAGGCTCAATGTGCACACCGAGTCGAAAGAGTCAAGAGAGGCAAAGGCCAGTGTCAAGAGCAACACTGACCGCTTGAATCAAATTCTGGAAGAACCGTCTTACCGTGCCCTCTTCCGCGAATTCCTCAAAGCGAATTTCTGCGAGGAGAACCTTGCGTTTTGGATGGATGTCGAGGATTTCAAACGCAAGTTCAGTATCACATCAAGCGCCCAGGCAAACAACCCTGGGCCTCGTGGAGGGAAGGGAACGCCTGGCCAAGCAGCAATGGAGAGACACCACGAATCGCTCATCCAGACTGCTTTTCAGATTTACAACAAGTATCTCGCGCCGTCGAGTCAAAATGAGCTCAACATTGATCATGGCCTGCGACTCGATCTTGCAAGTTATCTGAGTGAGGTGATGACCAATCTAAACGGCAAGGCCTTTGATGGCCAGGTGGACCCCAGTCAAGCCATCACCTTCAATGCAACCCAGCTACAGATGCTCATCAAGTTGTATTCACGCATTCAAACGCACGTACTCCGCTTGATGGCAATGGACTCATTACCCAAGGTACGTGACCCTCTTTGTCCATCACAAAATACGTATTTATTCTTGTACAGTTCATCAAAACCGAGCGCTTCGTCGAAGCTAAGCAATGGCTTGGAGGAGATGCATCCGAAGACATTCAATTTTTGACAAGCCCACCCGCCCCACCTGGCCTTGGTAATGAAGAGATTGGTGGCGCATACATCACCGTATCCGCGAGAGCCACCGAACGAGAACAGAGGCAGCACCAACTCCCTGGCTCCTCCACGACCCCATGACTACGAAAGCGCAAGTCTTTTTTCCCCTTGTCAGCAGACTTTTACTACTACCCCAAGATACGATATCCTCGCATTCTTCTCCTTTGCACTGGGCTTGGTATCCATCTTATTGTTGCTCTGCATTTCTTCCTTGCCTCGGGTTCGCCTTCATACCTTCGTCACTAGCAGTAATCTTCACCGTTTCCTTGGCATCATCCACTCTAGTTTTCAGGGCTTCCCATCATACTTAACATTATTTTCGCCTTCTCCCTGCAGCCTCATCCCAGGGCGGTGTATGATCTACCTTATAATTTCATGCATACCTACTGCCTTTTCGCACAGGTGCACGCTTAATACAGGTCTCATTGTCCTATACCATGGTGTCTGATGCCCATAACACACTCCTTTGAACGAGATTTACTAATAAATGAGTTTTTGAGTCACGAGATACGTCGTCTGTTTCTGTTCGACCACAATGTCTTGGATCCTGAATCCGGGCGGCAAGGCTCCAGAGCCACAGCCAGCTGAAGAAATGGTACCAGATCCTGGAGACCCAAACAGGATGGTGTCCAAAAAGTCTGCGAACCAACCCTTTCTAGCGTAAGTGCATCGACCCCTGGCCCGTGTTCAACCTTGACTGCGCACTAGTTACCACGAGTACAAGCTCGAGCGAGAGAAACTCCACCAAGCTTGGCTGCAACGCAAACAGGAACGCGAGGAGAGGCTAGCACGAGGCGAGGAGGTCGGTCCGGAAGAACGAGACCCAACCGCGGAAGAAGAAGTCGGCCTCTTGGGCCTCCTCAAGTTCATCGTCTATCTCTTGCTCATAGTCGCCCTCGCGGGCAAATTTTTCACTGGGAGCTTCCTGTGGGAGTATGATGGCAAGTGGGCGAGGCTCAAGACGTACTGGCCGGTGCGCTCCCTCGCCCTCCGCGCTGTTTACTCTAACCTGACCTACATCATACATAGGAATCGAGCGGCCGTCTGTTTTCGGAATCTTACCTTGCCACTTTTGACGGAACGGATCCAAACAAGCCCGTGTACATTGCGGTAGGATCTCATTGCAATTGAATTGGTGGGTACTGATCAGTGACGTGAAGATTGACGGAGAGGTCTTTGATGTCTCGAGTAGCAGACGCACGTACGGCCCTGGTGGTCCATACCACAACATGTACGTTTCGTCATCTCATCCTACTCCGCGGTTCACCTGTGGGGCTGTGGTACTAGGGCCGGTATAGATGCGGCAAGATCCTTTGCAACCGGGTGCTTCGCGACGCACCGAACACACGACTTGCGCGGCTTGTCCGACCAAGAGCTCAAAGTGGGTTCCCTCCTCTATTGGTTTAATAACGGTCGAAACAAGTGCTTGATGACAGAGCGTGGCAAATTGGAAGAAGTTCTTTACGGACCACAAGACATATTTCAAGGTCGGAAGGGTCCTTCATCCTCCCATTGACCCACAGAGCCCTGTCCCGGAGGACTGCAATCCAACGCAGGAGGAGCCGGCGAGGGGTTCGGATCACAGTGGCAGGCCCTTGGCCCGGCCGGGTCCCTTGAAGAATGGCGAACCTGAGCATCAGGAACTGTAGATTAAAAACGAAGCTACATTAGTATCGAAAAGTCTACGTGCTATGATAAATGGATGATGGACATGCAAGAGAAACATGGAGTGTGGCATAACTAGGCATTGATGTGGATGGTAGAACTTGCTTCATAACGTTTCATAATGGTCATATCAACATCGTCCCTGAAGGCCTGAAACTCGGAAGAATGTGTTGCCCATAAGAGTGCACCGGCGGAGGGTTTTTACATTTACCTCAAGCCTGCCAAACACAACCGTGAGTATGTACAAACGATGCCGACGCAGTCTAACTTGCCTGTGGAGGCGCCCCGTGTGTCATGAAGTAATTTCTTAGGATCGGAAAATCGGCAATCGATCCGTTCACCATAGAGGAGAACGGACTCTCTCGGTACTTTGCCACAATAATATTACCGCGCCATGCGATAGGCTCCCGAAAAGCCCTGCCTTGAATCTCTCGGATGCATTTGTTGACAGGAAAAGGCATTCCGTCACGCGAGACGACGGGATAAAAAACGACGTAAGGTTGAGCAAACTTTTTGTTCATTCCATCAAGCGCCTCGACCAGCTTTGGGAAGATAGGCGTCAGTGGCGTCTAGCCGGTCGATCTACTTTGTACAACTTACATGATAGTGCCACGCGCGCGGACCAAGGCCCTCTGCGATGTAGTCCATGTAGACCTCAGGGTGCGGCATTCGGGGTTGTTGGGGGCTATGGGGAGCATGAGGGTCGGGAATCGACATTGGGCTCGTCACGAGCGCAATCATGTGCGGGTTTCGACCGTCAGAAGGAAAGAGGAGAGCATCAAAGGATGATAGCTGGTCCATGACAAATTAGAGCGAGGAGATAAACGAGTAGGCAATGAATAAGGTAGTTAGCTGTCGACTTGGATAAACGTCGTGGAGTACTTTGGCGACGACGGAGCAAACAGAGGACCCTTTTATATGTACTGAAACGAGGTCAGGGTGATTCTGAAGGATCACATTGGGCTGAAAAAAAAGGCCAACGGAGTGGATTAGCCTTGCACGAGGTACAGCCGATCACACACACCTTTGTTCAGCGCGGGTAGAGTTCAACCGTCTAGCTCTTTCATGTGGGTGACAGAGGCCATGTGGGCCGAGCGGAGGCATAAACAAGCATCAGTGACGACTCGAAAGTTTGGATCCGGATGTAAGTAGATCAGTCGAACCTAGCGGCGTTTAGCACAAGATCGGGGCACAGCAACATACCTCTAACATAACATGAATCGTTGACATAAACCAAGCTCAAGCTCAGACTCGTACACTGTTTATCCTTTTACCCGCTGACATGCTTCAGCCTCTCGTTCCTGTTGCGTATGACAGTTTTGGGGTCGCCGAAACTCTCCATTATTGCGCAGTCCATACCCCCCCGCGATCTTGGCTCTCGATTGTCTTCACCAACATTCTGGCTTGTCACCATCCAGATGGGCCTTGTGCTTCGCCGTTGCGTTGCGTTTGCTAGGGTCCGTCGATTCTCTTGAGCTTCAGATGTATGTATTGAACGCACATGATGCATGACCCGTGAGCGTGTTTTCCTTCACTCCGCCAGCGGATGTGGATCGAACGAGTAAGTTCTGCGCTCATGTCCAATTTGATTTCTAGCTTGTAGGACGGTCTATTCGTTTGAAATGGTCGATCCTACGATGGTCATTCTCTGGTGCCACTGAACAATTCATGTCATTTGGCTGTGCGCATCATATCTCCATTGGGTTCTTGGAATCATGGGGTCAACCATGCTCCTATCGCGAGGTGCGACCACCTCCAACCGGAAGGTCATCGTTCCTTTTTCTGCTTCCATGTTTTTAGGGTTACATGGTACTGCCCAACTCTGGGCAGTACATGCCAGCGGTGAGATCTTCCAGTTCTTTTGGGCGGGGAACACTGTGCGTCATGACGATGCAGTGCCTGCTCGTGTGTGACACCCCAGTCTAGAATCCGTGGCACCACGCCGGTACCGCTTGCAAAGCTGTTCCGGAAAGTGAACTTACATGTATAGGTTGTTCACCGAATTCTTTGGATGGGCTGTATGTCATGTCCGTGTGATACTCAGCGACCATGCAAACGTTTTTCTTATTCAATTTATCCCCCAACCTGACCAGGCTGGTGAAAATTTCCTGTCACATGTCTTCTTCGCAGGTTACCCCGTTCGGGGTTCGGTATGAATGATCTGTGTGTAACAGGTCTAGCCGCACTGCGATATGACTTGTTGTTCCGTTGTTGTCTTTTTGTTCCCTCCGGTGTTTATGATCAAGAAATGGTCTTTTAAATGTTGTTTGAGCTCATTCCCGAAAAGGCAGGTGAGTTTTGTGAGAGTGTATCGCGTTGGTCCAAGCCACGAAGGTGTTGAGTTGTAATCTCTTGCAATGGCTACGGATTCAATCCTGGTCGCTACCCAGCTCTCCTCGCTCTTTCCATCTGCAAACGCGCCGTCAGTTGTCCTACAGTCTTCCCGTCGAAACGTTGCTGTTCCTACACCGACCACCGATGGAGATTTGCATCCAGAACACGCGTCTTTCGCGTCCGTTGTGCATTTACAGCATGTTGGATCCATCCTCTTACGCGTTCTTCATGGAGGCTTGATCGTGGAACTCATCTCGCTGTCAACGCAAGCTTCTCCCATCCGTTTCGTTCTTCCCGTGCCCGTTCTCTCCGCACCAGCTATCCTCGCAGCTGCAGAGCAAGAACTCCATTTGTTAGTGGTCACAATCACCGGCTCTCTTTATCGCTTGGTTCTACCAGCTGCAAATCCCAACCTCCTCTGGCATGATCAAGCAGCTCCAAATTGGTGCAGAGAGTACATCATCAAGAGCGTCGTCGATTTCTCTAGGGGTATCGTTCACGTGCAGGGAATCCACTGTATAGCGATTGGGCTGAAGAATGGGTCACTTCTTCGTATAGAGTCAGAGAGGATTGGTGACGATACGTGTGATGGTGTGTGTTCTTGATCGTAACTTGCACATGTGTTTAGTGGCCCATCCCTAGATCTTTGGACCGAGGCTCTCAGTCAGCCAAAATCGTTCTTTGGTGCCTTTGCGTCTTATATTCCTGGGCTTCAGCCTAGTGCGAATGCGGCATCAGAGATACTTTCTGTTGCAAGTCTTGCTCAACCTACAGATCTCACTCATACCTGGACTCTGTCCCGGGATTATGTCCTCCGTCTTTGGACCGCAAAAAATGGTTGCGTTGCTTCCAAGACTCTTTTGAGTCGTGCAGTTGGTCAAGCAGCCTCGTCTGGTGCTACTACCTCCGAACCACTAGCTGCCGAAGTACGAAATCTTCTCCGCATTTGCTCCGGTGGGACCAATGATGAAAGCACGTTCGCCATTGTATTCGCACCAACGTTTAACGACCCGAATTCCGGTGGATATTTCCAGGTCTTTGATTCGACGGCCGATCAGCTGCGGGAACATGGAACTATTGACTGTTCTACCGCCAGTGCTCACTGTCTCTTGCAAGATTTCACAATTAACGACGGCGTGTTATGGGTGTTATGGGAACGTCAAGGTGGCTCAATGATGGATAGGAAACCCTTGGTCTTGGGCAACTTGAATGCTTCCGATGGCACAACGTGGACTACATCCAGTCATGGAGAAGGAGCGGACTTGACACCTGTGTATCTCGAAGAACTTCTTTGTTCCCCGGGTTCACTCACGGAGAAATTCATGGAAGCCATTCTTCGGCCAGGCCTGTTCTCTCCTCTGACCATCCGCACTGCGCTTGACCAGTACATCGATGCTTGCCTCTCCCTCCCCGGTCCTTCCGCACCGGAGCTCTCAACATCGTATGCGACGGTGGTCGAGAACATTGCTGCAGTGGTGGGTTGCACCGTCTCTCTTGTACAGGACCCGCATACTGGCGCAATGCAGCACGACCGGTACTGGAGCGCACTCAAGCGAGACTGGGAGGGATTCATAGCTCGTTGTCGCGAGGTAGAGCGCAGCGCACGTTGGCCACTTGCTCTCTGCGTTGGCCACAGCAGCGAAGGTGTTCTCGTGGTCGAAAGAGAGCGGATTAATATTCTTGCAAGGGAAGATCTTCCCATCGCCATCCATAGACACCTCAGCGACTCGCTTGCTGTGGACTCTCATTTTTCTGTCCTCGATGTTGCATGGACTTTGTGCGACAAAATCGGACCGGAACTTCTCCGTAATGTGGAGACCAAGGTCACAGATATCCTCCATCAGGAAATTGCTTTTTCCATTGTGGACATCCTAGGCGACCAGGCGCAACGGCTGGATTTCAAGGAATCTCTTGATGACAGCACTCAGAGCTGGATCATTTCGAAATTGCAAGACGCTGAAGATCTTGACAAGGACTTTCGAATAACCCTCGATCTCGTCGCTGGCTTTGATCCGCAAGTCAAGCGAGAGGAAGACGAAGTTGAGCTGCTCCTTCCTCCTACGCGCTCTGAGTGGCGGGCTGCTTTGTCGGCAGCCTATGTTTCCACCTCAGTGAATGCTCGCTATGACATCTGTTTCGCCCTAATGACTCTTCTCTTCTTCCTCGCCGATGATCTGAGGGAGTGGGACCAGACCCTGATAGAAGAAGTGTTTGCTGTTTTTCGGGGCCTCGCTATGCTGCGCTGCGCTACACGGCAGCCAGCGGCGGATCACACCCAAGATCCTAGGCCGTCAGATCCCACAAACACCGACGACATGATTGCACGCATGAGCAACATGCAAGTATCGAGGAGCCACGCTCATTTCACGCCGACGGCCTCCCTTGTGCACCGTCTAATCGTCCAGTCTGGTGAATGTGGCGAACTGCCCGGTTCAGCATACCGCTTTCTGGATACCTCTGGTCTACTTCAATCTACTTCTCCCGCTCATGCTACTCTCTTTGAAGTACGGTTCTGTGATGGCCTTCGCAGTCTAGGATATCCTGATGTTGCCCAAGACATGCTGGCCTGGCTGCCACGGACTCCTGGTGTTGTCTTTGTCACTGCTCAACTTTACATTGCACTAGGACGTGCAGACGACGCCGCCTATTTAATGGAAAAGATTGCCGCGAGTTTTGGTATGTCTTGAGATTCCTTCATACCCTGTTTCTGATTCGCGATCTCCTAGGTCCCGACGGCGGCCTTTCGTTCGAGGACGCCGAGGCGTTAACGTCTGTTCTGCCTGCAAAGGCTCTATATGACTCGGATTTCTCGTTCTATTTGGAAGTGTCTACTCTCTTTAGGTCAAATGGCCTGACGCAGCACGAGGTTTCGTTCCTCCGTCTTGCCTTATCAGTCGCCCCCCTGGGTGCTGACACAGCAGATATATGGTATGGCCTCATTCGGGGATACATAGATCTCTCCTCCTGGGAAGAGGCGTATTCATCGGTCATCGCAGCACCGTTTGATAGCGTGTAAGCGGCTTTTTCACACCTATCCACACAGGATTTTCCTTATGCAAAATTTATATAGCAAACGTGATTGTATCTCTCAGCTCGTATATCAAATGTGCGAGGAGAGTGCGATCGAAACACTAGTTTCCCTGGATTTTACGGGTTTCGCGTCCGAAGTAGACGATGCCCTTGCATTCAAAGCGCGCAATACCGATCCTCGTGCTCGCCCCTTTTACTCCAGGATCCTATACACGTGGTATACACGAAGAGGGGACCATCGGAGTGGTAATTATTCGGTTTTTATTTCTGTTCATATAAGTTGAACCCTCGATCTCTCAGCCGCCCGAACCATGTACCAACGCGCACGTAAGCTACAGGAGATCTCAAGCAAACCCGCTGACGTTATTGCGTTGATGGAGGACCAGCTGGAATCTTACTTGCTCGCGATTAATTCGTTGTCCCTTCTGGAATCAAAGAATGCATGGGTTGTTGTCCAACTACCTACTTCAAATGTCAATGGCTTTGAGGTGAAACGCCGATCTTCATGTGACTATCTCATCTTGCTAATCTTGTGATGATAGTCCCGCAAGCGGCGGAAATTGGTACAAAACTTGCCACTTTCGACCAGCGGTACAGATTCAGAGATTGTAGACCTCGAGGACCTTCGCTTCGAATACACGTTGTTATCTGCAAGACTGCGCCTCATTCGACGTGACTCGACATTGCTCACAGCTCCAGGTGAAGAAATTCATTGGAATAATCAAATTCATCGAAAGTGGGGGCTAATTATTTACGTCGCAGATGCTCTGCTGTCACCATCCCTCGTAATCCTACGGCTGGGCCAAGCCAATCAATTCGAACTCGCGGTAACAACGGCGCGAACACTCGGGGTGGATATGTGTGAACTGTTTGCTGCACTTGCGGTACAGTGCAAAAGGCTATCCAAAAGCCCGGACGGTGTTTTGTGCGTGACGCTCATCAAGTAGTCCGTGCCATGCTGACATCCACCTTAGGCAAGACACGGCCGATTGGCTTCTGACGGATGTCATCTCTTCATGGCCGGGGGCACCCGCTGACCGTGGGTGGCGGTACCTCAAACTAGCTCTAGAACGCCATGATGGTCCAGACACGGACTATCGGTATAGCAAGGCCGTCCTGGAGGCGATTTTGTCATATGACAGGTCTTCACCACCGCCTCCGTGGCTCATACACACACTCGAGGTCGGTTGTCCTCACAGCTGAATGTCCTGTCGCCTAACCTACTCTCCTTGCCCATTTCCAGGACCATCATCACGAATATCTCATCCGGGTCAGCCTTCGGTTCGATATCTTAGAGAGCGCTCTGGAACACACGCTCTCACTCGTTCAAAAGGTCAGTCAACCTTGCTCCATGGCGACACACCCTCTCACACGTTACTTCCTTGCGCACAGACCAATGCTACGCTCTCACGCGTACAACCAAAAACGGCGTGCGCAACCTGGCTTCCCTACACGCTCATCGACCAGGTACTCGTTGCGGCGGCGGCGCAAGAAGACCTAACGCCACGTGGACAGTCGCTCCGCCGTACGCTCCAGATGGAGATTAGCAACCGCGTCAAGCGGGTGCAAAAAATGAGCAGGTTTTCGCAGTGACCTGTGCCGCTCCTTGTCATGCGCCGTACGGTGGCGCCATGACGCCGTCTAGGGCAGGCCCTCGATCTTGCTTATCTCGTGCGTTTCATGTTTGACCGTGTACAGCCTGTATCAAGTAAAATAACGTGTTCTTTCCTTCTCGGAGTGACTTGAATGGCGTGCTGCCAGGGTCGTAGAACGGTGCAATTTTTTTCTCCCATTAAATGAAACTTCTCTGTTTTAAGTGAGGGAAGAATTACAGAAATGTGTGCACACGCGTTTCGCTGCGATGCACTTATCGATACAATACAGCTTGGTAATATAGCAGTGAGCCAAAGCGAGTTGAAATAGGCATACACACGATGGAAACCAGTAGTATGTGGAGTGTCAGATAGGTTGCAGGAAAAAAAAAAAAAGAATAGATAAATGGGTATTAAGAGCAACGGGTGGCAAGCATATGCTCTGCAACACCACAAATACGTACAGGGAAACTGGCGACTGGAGCGAAATTGAGAGGGAGAGCAGCCAACAAACCAAAACCAGAGATTCCAACCTGTCTTTTACATAATCCAATTCAAACGTGTGGATGTCGATGTCAGTGGCGATCGCTCGTGTGTCGGGGGTGTTGCATAACGTCAAGAAATCGAGCCCACTCGGCTTGACTGAGGGAGGCGCCCCACATCGTTTCCTCTTCTGTTGACGTCGGATAAGAATAAGGGTACCGCCCAAGAGTGGATTCGCCGGACAGGTAGGGTTGCCGCGACGCGTCAGAGTATGACTGACGTGCGGGGTCAGCGAAACTACGCGAGGACGAGGGGTCAGAGTACGCGGGTCTTGACGAATACTGGTCGGTATAAGCGGTGATTGCGCGGGTATCAGGGTAGGGATTGCCGGATACTGTTGCGGAGGCCCGAGCCGTGTCGCCATAGGCGTTACGAGGGGGATCTACGGTATAAGTCGCCCTGGTGGTGTCGGAATACAATTGCGACTGAGATGGTGGGGGTTGTGTTGCAGCAACGGGGTAGGCGAGGGTCGACGTGCCAGACGGCCCGGCGACAACCCCTTGTGTTGACAGCGGCTGGACGGGCGATGCCTGAACAGCAGGATATCCGACGAGTGAGGAGGAAGACGTGCTTGTTGTCTTGCCGGACACCATTCCGTAATCTGCTGAGCCTCGCGACTGGGAGTTACCCCCTTGTGGGCTCCCTGAGTAACCGGTGGCAGGCGAGCTCACGGATCCAGGTGCATTGGGTGAATCCACAGCGTTCACCCTGGGATACTTTGGAGAATCGTGATATGGGAACGCGAGCGTTTTAACGAGGCCCAGCACCCGCGTTTTCATACGCTCTCGCTCTTGCTCGTCTTCGTTTGCAAAGTCCGGACTATACAAGGGCGCGAGTTCGCGAAGAACGTCGAGGGCTTTATCGGCCACCGGCATGCCGCGACTGAGTTCCAGAGTCGTCAACGCCTTCTGGATGTTGGCGCGGAACAACGATGCACCAGGTTGATCGGGGTTTGAAATCAGCTGGAAGGAGAAAAACATGGCAGAACTGAATACATGAAAGGGTCCCCAGTTCATATGTCCTGGGACCGCTAGAGATTCGTTTGCGAGGAAGTCTGGCCGAGCTTGACCTACAAGCGTGATCAGTTTGTCAGCGGCACCAACGGCGATGTCCAGCGAAAGTGCATGACGCTCGCTCCTAGCTTGCTTCTCTTTCGCGGACAAGTGCTGCTTATCGCCGGCCTTGGGTAAAGGTGCGGATGCGTATGGACGGTGAAGGGTAAAACGGATATGGTAGTAGCTTGTGCGGATGATCACGCTCTGTACGCCAAGTCGACGGGTGGTGGTGTCGGGACTGGCGAGACTGCGCGCTACTCTAAACTCGTCGAGGTCCAGCTCATGCGGTAGAGTATCCATCCATTGGGTCAGAGCACGATCGTTAGCTTGGACGGTCTCGTATGAAACCGGACGCATGGATATTGCACTGTCCATGATATCACCGAGAATGTAAGCTAGACGGAAGAGGTGGAGATTTGGAACGTAGAGACGTGGTTCGTCGGGGTGATGCGTAAGGTCGGCTGAATCTGGGAGTTGCGTGTCGAAATGATGTGAAGCGACGGAGAGCGGGCGGCCAAACATGAATGCTTGCCATCTGGGAGAAAAGGGTGGGTTAGGAGAGAGAGGAGTAAGTGAAGACGAACCTTTCGAGAAGAATGATGTGCCACCAAGCCCAGCGCCGCCTCTCCGAAATTTCTCTCGATATTCTCCACTTGCAGGGATCACGATGCAAACCCATTGCCATACCGATGCTGACAAGCTCTCCACGAACTGTCCAAATTTCTTCGCTATCCCTCTTGACCAGAGTGAGGTAATGACAACGAATGAGCAAGCATTCGACAAGTTCGAGGCTGTAGGTCTTGTGCTCAGCTCTATGGCGGTCGAGGGCGGAGCGCATGACGTCGTAGAATTTATTACAGCTTTCCAGGACGGTGTCGCCCAACTGCGCCACGAGGCGGTCGCCTGGTGGGAGGTAGTGCACAGCGACGGACATGATCATGCAGACGGTGGCAAGGACGATACGGTCAGCATTGGAACCGTTTTTGTAACGGGACCAGGCATTGAGAAAGGAGGGGTGATTTACGTGGCGGTAGATCCAATTGCAATATTCAAAATAGTAAGAGACGAGGCCATCAATGACCTCGAGGGTGGGAAGAAGGGCGAGGAGGTCTCTGTCGTACTCGTTCGTTGTGACAATCTCGTCGAGATGGGCGTCATGACTAGGTTGGCGATCACTATCGTCTGACTGTCTCGAGTTCTAGAGGAGAGGTAAGGGGGGTGCGAGAAAAGAGAAAAGAAAGGCAAGTACCAGAGTAAGATGGGTGACGGCAGAAGTGGCGCCGGTGTAGAAGCCACCGTGACCATGGCTGCCAACCATGCCGGGAGCGTTGTCTTTTTCAAGGGAATCTGTATCCAACGGCTCCTTCTTTGGTATGGGGGGTCCGAGGGGATTTTCCAAGGGGTGTTTGAGATGAGAAACACTAGGACGGTGGTTTGCGAGGATGTATGTTTCGAGGAGGGAGACAGAGTGCTTGAGACGAGTGAGTTCTTGCATGGGGTCGACTCTGCTGGCATTGCTACGTATAGGGGTGAGCGGGGGTATTGAGGAAGATACAGGGACTGACTGGTCATCGCGGAGGTGGAGATCGGATTCATGGCCCTTGGCATCCTGGTAGCAGAGCGCGATGGTGCCTGGATGGGGGTAAGTAGGATGAATGTGCAACGGGGTGAGACGAACCTCGGAGGACACAGCTCGAGCAAGGCCGGTTTCTGGAGGGTGTAAGGCGGGTGATAAGGAGGAGGTAAAAGAGATACCTGTCGCATTTGAGCTTGCTGTTTCTGCAGGGCTCACAATTTATGGCTTTGCGTGCGCGTTTTGTAGGTGGACGCGGGTCTGGGTCGCCTGGAGGAGGGGTTGTTCGTGAGCGTACGTTCGCTGATGAAGTCGTCGCGCGTTGTTGTTTTGGTCGGGGCGCGGAGGGGGAGGACGAGGAGGGGTCGGCGTTGGTGGAGTCGTCTGGCATGGTGTTTGATGCCCATCCGGATCGAGCGCCGACGAGCTCTCCGTTTTTTTTTATTTTTTATTTATTTCAAACCCTAACCTTGTAGCCGACTCACGTGACTCCGGTGCCGTGTGAGTCGGGAGTTGCCGTAACCTAAAAAGGAAGGTTACATGATCGTCGGCCGGAGATGATGTCGAAGGGTATCGATCAAGTCGGGGCATGACCAAAGGGCGGAAATGATTTAGACCGATGGCCGTACTACGCTACTCATCCGTACAATGCATTCATGTCTACCTTGCCAAGTCGAACGTTGCTCGTTCCTTGTCATCTGTCAGTAAGACCACCAACTGAACGTTTGCAGAGACACTTACCCGCATGACCAGCACGTTTATGGCCCCACCACATCGTAGGAAACCACTCGTCAATCAAATTTGCCAGAGTCTGTACATGCCCATATGCAGCCGGCTGTGGCCCACTTGGCCGAAGTAACACAATGACGGTCAACGCCAGCGAAAAAATGAAGAGTGCTGCAGAGTAATTGAGAATCTAAAAACCACACAGCATAAGCGCTTGAAACGAACGCGCATGGCAACACTTGCCTGGAATGGCCACATGCTCACCGAAATCGCCGTCAGGTAGCCGTTCTCCGCTGTCCCTACCAAGCTCGCCGTCCCTGCCAAACTAATCGCGAGGCCAAGCATCCAATCTAGTTCACATTCAGCAAATCAAAACACGTACCAACACACGCTAGCACATACGCAAAATAGGCTTGAGCAAAAGCAACGCAAGGTTCAGAGGACTCTTAAAAACTTGCGCCAGCGGGTGCGATGAAATCGTTGTACCTTGCGTCGTCGTCGCTTTTCTCCACACCCTCTCGTCTCGAACAACATTGACGATCAGCTCAGAGCAATGGAGCGACATCGTTAACGGTCCCTGTATCACCGCCATATTCACGTAGTATAAGATCCAGTACCAGTACACGCCGCCCGCAAGAGGGATCGTATACGCGACAAAGTGTGATTGTGCTCGTGGGAAGAACGACCACGTTCTCACTGCATGTGACACGCTGTGGTCGGAGAGAGATACGATGATGAGGCCCCAGATGAGGCAGATAACCACGAGCAACCAGAGCCTCATGACAACTTTTCGCACACCTCGGTGTGCACCCCACGCGGACGGCTGTTTTGTAGATGGCTTCACTGGGCCCCGTTGCCTGTCTTCAGCAACCCCACGCATACACCGTCCTGGTTCTGGAAGGATTTGTGCATGATGCACTAGAGCGGCAGTGATGTCGAAAGGTGAGGAGCTCCATGTCAAGATGTCTGCAAACCAAACGCTTGCGAGCGCGATGACTGCTTGTAACACGAGCGCACCACCTAGAACTATAAGTGGAACCTCGCTGACGCAGATTGCAAGCCCAGCGTCGGTGACATCACTTGACGCATCCATGTTGACCGATAGGGTCACGAGCAAACTTGAGCCATAGGATATGACCAAAAGCGTCGCCATTGCAATATCAAACAGGACGCCGTTTGGGCTGAAGAGACCGCCCGCAGCCGACAGCAGACGTAGGTTGGTGTTAAAACGTAACCGGCGTTCAGAAGCCAGAGCGGAACGCAGTGCAATTCCGTGTGCGAAACCGGTGACTTCTGTGCAGGCTGTGACCATGAGGTTGAGCCCAAGGCAAAGAACCTCCTTCTCCCAGCTGTTACTGAGAGAGACTATCACCACGCCAGAGATTTTTGGATTTTGTGATGGAGGTATCATGACCCCAGCGCAAATGCAGCAGATACCGAACAGTGCAGCGACACCGAGGCCCGTGAGGCCGACTCTGCGAGAAAGATTGCTACGGTCATAAAATTCGGGACCTGTAGTCTGTTTTGGTTTGAAGTGGACCGACTCAAAGTCAGTCGTTGTACGGCTGCCCCGACTCCACTCAGGACGAGGGGAGAGCATGTGGAGGGGAACAAGGTAGATATGCCTGCTGGATGCATGCACTCGACCCACTCGTACGACACCAGGTCTAGAATCTGATGGTGGCCAACTTCGTTCCCCACGTACATACAATGGGTAGCGCCAATAATGCAAAACACCTGGTCAGGTGCATTGCGAAGGCGTGCACTCCACTTGACGCACCCAAATGGTCACAACGCAATAAGTCATCATGGATAGAAAATGCCGCATGTATAGTTAGTCGGGGCCTGCATCCTGCGAGGTAAAACCAAGGTTAACCGTGGTCATGGGAGGATCACGTATCTGCGGGTCCACGTTCCTGGCCAACTCTAACCTTCATGCACAGGAGGCAGCCATTCTTACCCTGCGGGATAACCATATTAATTAACCCTAAGACTCGCTAGGGGTGTTTCTCAACAGAGGAGAGATTACCATTCCCATCTCATGAAGACAACATGATAGTTCGAATGCCACGTTTACAGCAACCTTGAAAGTAGCGTGCATAGACACTTCTGATAGGCCATAACGATAAAAACTCGCAAGTAAAGCCAATAGGCTTATTGAGCAAAGTGAGCAAGGGTTTGGTTTGGAAAGAGCTGAAGGCTACCCCGACCCTCCTTTGAGTCGGCAATTGCCATAGTTTGTACGTCAACCAATCATATGCTCTGGTCTCTTACGACACACAACAAGGTATCCTTGAACTAGTAGAATTTCAATGGCGACTTGCTACTTGTTGGACAAGAGACGACCCCGGATCCCTCGGCGATGCCACGATCGCTACGGGTAAGTTATACCTGGACCACCTTAACGTTCTCCTCGCGGGGCCTTGAGCTTGAACTCTGTATGTAGTACGTTCATACTACGCTCATCCGCAACGCAATTACCTGCACTGCGACTGCAGCCTTATATTTCTACCTAGGGGGAAATTTTCATCCATTTATTCTCTCGCGTTCCCTCGATCAGCCTTCCACACGGGCGTACCAATGTGTGTTAGTAAGATGTTTCTCGGTTAGTATCCATTCTAATGAGATCGCTATGATTATCAAGGCTTCGGGACCGATCGCAATCAAGGCCTTGTAACGCACGATCATCTCCTTGATATGACTTACAAGGTACTGTGGTATTAAGTGAGATAGTGAGTGATATGTGCCCATTACAAGCAGGGAGAATGACGGCGATGTCTGCCAGCGATTGTATTCAACTAATACACACCACTCATCCGTACCATGCATCCATCTCCACGTTGTCTAGTTGAACATCACTTGTCCCTGATCATCTGTCAGTGAACCCAACCACCAACAGAGACAGCACTCACCAGCATGACCAGTGCGTTTGTGGCCCCACCACATTGTAGAAGACCACTCGTCAACCAAGTTTGCAAGCGTCTGAACGTGCCCATATGCGGCTGGCTGTGGGCCACTTGGCCGAAGCATGGCAATGGTCGTCAACGTGAGCGCAAAAATAAAGAGTGCCACAGAGCAATTGAAAATCTTAAGAACCAAACAGCATGAGGTCATGCGCCAAACGCACCCAACCACACTCACCTGGAACTGCCACATGCCCACCATAACAAGCAGGGAGCTGCGACTGGCATCCGACTCTCCGGATAAGCTGATCGCAAGACCGAGCATCCAGTCTACAGTGTACACCGACATTCAGCCGATCGACAGCTAACACGCGCTTTCACTTACGCAAAAAAGGCTTGGACACAAGTAATGCAATATTCAGAGGGCTCCCAAAAACGGAAGCCAATGGATGGGATGGTATCGTCATGCCCCTCTTCGTGGTTGCCTTTCTCCACGTCTTCTCGTCCCGAACGACATTGATGACGAGCTCAGAGCAATGGAGTGCCAGCGTCAACGGTCCTTGTATCACTGCCATATTCGTGTAGTAGAGAAGCCAGGTCCAGAACACGCCGGAAGCGAAAACCGGATATACGATGACAGGCGACTGATCTTTCGGAAGGAACGTCCATGTTCCCGCTGAGCCGATCTGAAAGTGGCGGTAGAGATACACGACGATGAGGCCCCAGACGATGCAGAGTGCCACTAGGAGCCAAAGGGTCGTGACGACTTTTCGCACACTTTTGTGTGCACTCCATGCAGATGACTGTTTCGCGGACGGCTTCAACGGTCCTAGTCGCTTCTCATCGGCAACACCATGCATACAGCGTCCCGGTTCCGGAAGGATCTGTGCATGATGCACCAGAGCAGCAGTGATGTCGAAAGGCGAAGAACTCCACGTCGTGATATCGGCAGACCGAACGCTTGCAAATGCGACGATTGCTTGTAACAGGAGCGCGAGACCCATGACCAGAAGTGGGATAGTACTGACGCCGACTGCAAACGCAAGGGATAGCCCATCATTTGACACGATGTACATTGATAGCGTCACAAGCAGACTTGAGCTGTATGACAAGACCAAGAGGATCGCCATCACAATGTTACATAGTGTGCCATTTGGGTTGAACAAGCCACTCGCAGCTGAGAACAGACGTAGATTGGTGTTGAAGCGCAGTCGTCGCTCCGACGCCAGGGAAGAGCGCAGAGAAATCCCATGGGCAAAACCGGTGGCTTCTGTGCAAGCTGTGACGATCAGATAGAATACAAGAGTAAAAAGTTCCTTCTCCCAACTGTTCCCAAGCAAGATCACGATGACACTTGACCGTACTAAAAGCATCGTAATAGCCACGCAAATGCAGCATGCACCGAATAATGCAGCAAGGCCAACCCCGACAAGGCCAACCCTGCGAGAGATGTTGCTCCGACCATAAAATTCGGGGCCCGTAGTCTGTTTTGGCTCAGATTGGACTGACTCAACGGTATAGCTCTCCAGAAGACGCTCGAGATGGGGAGAATCCATCTTTCTGAGTAGGAAGGGGTGACTATATGAATGTACTCAGCCAATTTGTATGCTCCACACATACACAGGATGGCGTTCCATCATACTTTGATCCATATCAATGGTCAGGCGGTGTCTCAACATTGCAAGGTCATGTCCTCATGGTAGTTTGATAACGACACAGACAAACGGTGGCTATAATGTGAGACAGACCTCGTGTCCCGGTAGGGAGGTTTTGTATTATAAGTAATTTGGACGGTTCAATGAAGCGATCGCATTCATTATCTACTCATCCGTAAAATGCGTCCATGTTCACCTTGGCAAGTCGAACATCGCTCGTCCCTAAGCCATCCGTCGGTGAGTTCAACACTCAATTAAACGGAACAAGACCTACCCGCATGACCAGCATATCTGTGGCCCCACCATATCGTCGGTGACCACTCGTCAATCAAGTTTGCCAGCGTCTGAACATGCCCATATGCCGCTGGCTGTGGGCCACTAGGCCGAAGCAACACGATAACTGTCAACCCGAGCGAAAAAATCAAGAGTGCCGCAGAGTAGTTGAGAATCTAAAAACCAAATGGGATGAGCGCATACACACAACGTACATAAACACGCTCACCTGGAACGGCCACATGCTTACCGCAATTGCTGTCAGGTAGCCGTCCTCTGCCGTCCCCGCCAAACTGATCGCAAGACCAAGCATCCAATCTACATTCGCGTTTAGGAACTGAAGACCAACGTGAGCTGACACCTACGCAAAAGAGGCTTTGATAGAAGCAACGAGACATTCAGAGGGCTTCCAAAAATAAGAACCAACGGGTTTGATGATATTGTCGCACCCTTCTTCGTCGTCGCCTTTCTCCACACCTTCTCGTCCCGAATAACATTGACGACCAGCTCAGAGCAATGTAGTGCCAGTGTCAATGGTCCCTGTATCGCCGCCATATTCACATAGTACAAAACCCAGTACCAGTATACGCCACCTGAAAGGGGAATCGAATATGCGACCAAGTGGGACTGTGCTTGTGGGAAGAACGACCATGTTCTCACAGCGTCTGACACACTGTGGTCGGAAAGATATACCATGATAAGGCCCCAGGCGATGCAGATGACAACGAGTAGCCAAAGCGTCATGACAACTTTACGCACACCTTGGTGTGCACCCCATGCAGACGACTGTTTTGCAGAGGGCCTCAACGGCCCTAGTCGCTTCTCATCGGCAACACCATGCATACACCGTCCCGGTTCCGGAAGGATCTGCGCGTGATGAACCAACGCAGCGGTGATGTCGAAAGGCGAGGAGCTCCACGTCAAAATATCCGCAGATCGAACGCTTGCGAGCGCGATAATTGCTTGTAAAAGGAGCGCGACACCGAGGACTATAAGCGGAACCTCGCTGACGCACATTGCAAACTCGGGATTGTCAACACCACTCGACGAGCCCATGTCCACCGATAGAGTCACGAGTAAACTTGAGCTGTAGGATACGACCAAAAGGATCGCCATCACGATATTACACATGGTGCCATTTGGGTTGAAGACGCCGCATGCAGCTGAAAGCAGGCGTAGATTGGTGTTAAAGCGCAGCCGTCGCACAGACGCCAGGGCAGAGCGCAAGGCAATCCCGTGGGCAAACCCTGTGGCCTCTGTACAGGCAGTGACCATCAAGTTGAGCGCTAGGGAAAGAAGCTCCTTCTCCCAGCTGTTCCTGAGAGAGACCACCACGACGCCGGAGGATATGGTATTTTTCGTGAAGAATATCATGACGCCCTCGAAAATGCAGAGCCAACCAAATAGTGCAGCAATTCCAACCCCCACGAGGCCAATCTTGCGCGAAAGATTGCTGCGGTCATAGAATTCGGGTCCCGTAGTCTGTTTTGGCTTGAAGTTGACTGACTCGAAGTCTGTCGTTGCATAGCTATATCGATAGTGCTCGTGATGGGGGGAATCCATGTATCAGAGTAGAAAGAGGAGGGGGATAAAGCGGGTTTGCCTGCTGGATGCAGACATGCCAACTACCTTGCCTCGTCCCTGGACCTGGGTTGTAATTGCTTAGCTCCGTGCCACGTACAGCGGCAGCTCTCATAACGCTTGAAAGGCTTGATCAGGCACACCAAGATGGCCGTGAGGGGGCATGGAGGCCAACACCACTTTCCCCTGACATGTCTAGTGATTAATTCAATCAGCGATCATGGACAGAAAATGCTGGACACAATCTCAGATATCCGTAATAAAGGTCTAGCCATTCACCAGTCAGGGGAACATCACGTACCTCGTTCCTATGGCCAGCCAACCCTGAGACCTAAAACGATGACTACGAAGATAAGTTATCACGACGTGCACCTATACGCAAGCATCAAGTGATGCCAAGGTTCGAGCAACCTTAAAGGCTGCATGCTCGGACCACAGAACAGTTCTAGCAGACTTATTAGTGGCGAAAATTTGCAGCAGAAAGTCAGCGAGCTGCACGAGTGATGTTTGGGCGGAAGATTCGAGAAGGTTCCGCCATTGAGCATAAGAAAGGAGGTATAAACCAGCCCAACCCCTACTCAATATCCACAGGACCACAGCTACTACGAGTCCAATACAACACACATGGCCGATGTGAGTGCGCTCGCTCATCCTTTCATTCGTTTTTATTATCAACGTCACAGGCGAACACCCTTAAAGATCAAGGCAACAAGGCATTCGCAGCCAAAGACTACGACAAGGCTATCGAACTGTTTACAGCTGCTATAGCCATCGATCCTTCTAATCATGTTCTTTACTCGAACCGGAGTGCCGCAAAGGCCGGTAAGAAGGCGTGGAGCACTGCACTCGAGGATGCCGAACAGGTCACTCGCTTTTCTTCCATCAGTATCATCTACTAAACCTTTCCAGTGCATTAACCTCAATCCCACCTGGGGAAAGGGTTATGCGCGCAAGGGTGCTGCTTTGCACGGTGCACGCCGGTACGATGAAGCTATTGCCGCCTACGAGAAG
Organism: Phylloporus aff. rhodophaeus; assembly: GCA_038094475.1. Taxonomy (NCBI): domain Eukaryota; kingdom Fungi; phylum Basidiomycota; class Agaricomycetes; order Boletales; family Boletaceae; genus Phylloporus; species Phylloporus aff. rhodophaeus. Next base: position 55,540 of record JBBPUD010000024.1, on the reverse strand, counting down.
GGCATAGAATGCGAAGACAGCCCCGTGTTACGCAAAGGTCTTCAGGAAGTGAAGGACGCAAAAGGTTCGGTGGTAGAACATACTCCGTTCGTGGACAAACACTGAGAGTTGTGAAGTCAAAGATGCTGGCGCAGGGCCCGACTTGGGGCTTGGAAAACTGTTTCAGGACCCTAATCTCTTCGGGAAGCTCGCAACAAACCCTCGCACCCAAAAACACCTTGCGGATCCTGCATTCGTTCAGAAGGTGTGTAGCTCAATGGAAACGATTTCATGAACCACTTTGATCATTTCGTCAATCCAGCTCCAGTTCCTACAACAAAACCCTAGGCTTGCAGACTCGTAAGAAGGTTTGGATACCCGTCTTTCACCATGGCACTGACTGTATCTAGGGTTCTGGGCTCAGATCCAAGGTTGATCGACGTCCTTGGTGTTGCTATGGGTGTCGACCTTCAAGGTTTCTCCCGCGAGGAGGGCTCCAACGATCTACCTCCCGGTGTTCAAAAGACCTCCGTTCCTTCCCCTCCTCCTTCCCCTCCTCGTCCTCAGGCCACTCCTTCATCTTCTTCCAGCAAGCCCGCTCCACCTCCACCCCCGCCCGAACCGGAGGAGGAGGATGTTGAGATGTCAGAGGAAGACGCTGAAGAGGCTAAAGCCAAGGCGGATGCGCTCGCTGCGAAACAAAAGGGTTCCGAGTACTACAAGCAACGCCAGTTTGTGGAGGCAGCCGCTGAATTTTCAAAGGCTTGGGACCTCTGGCCAAAGGACGTCACGTTCCTTACCAACCTCGGCGCTGTATACTTTGAACAGGGAGAGTACGACAAGTGTATCGAGACGTGCGAAAAGGCAGTTGACGAAGGACGAAGCGTGGGCCTTCCATTCTTGATGTCTAGAGATACTCACTGACACGCGTTTAGTACCGTGTGGATTTCAAGCTTCTCGCAAAAGCTCTCGGGCGTATTGGCTCGGCCTACTCACAAAAGGGGGACCTTACCTCTGCCAAAAAGTACTTTCAAAAGTCGCTTGCCGAGCATCGTGATGCTGCCACCCTCGGGAAGCTCCAGGCCACCGAGAAGGCGATCTCCGAAGCAGATCGTCAGGCATACATTGACCCAAACAAGTCTGCTACTGCTCGTGAGGAAGGGAACACGGCGTTCAAAGCTGGCGACTTTGCAGGTGCCGTCAAGCTTTATACAGAGAGCATCAAGCGCGATCCTTCAGACGCCCGTGGTTACAACAACCGCGCTGCGGCGTATTTGAAGCTGATGGCCCTCGCTGAGGCGCTCAAGGATGCTGAGGAGGCCATCAAGGTTGATCCTTCCTTTAGTGCGTGAACCTCCCTCGTGTAACAGGATGTCACTTGACGTGTATATCCCAGTCAAAGCCCACATACGCAAGGCCTCAATTTTGCACTCGATGCGCGAGTATAGCAAGGCGCTCGAGGCCCTGCAGGTTGCATCGACAGCCGACACCACTAACGTACACACGGCTGAGATACAGGCTCAGGAGATGAAGACGCACCAAGCGCTCTTTACTCAACGTGCAGGAGAAAGCGAAGAGCAGACACTTGAGCGAGCAATGAAAGACCCAGAAATTGCGGTACGTGTTCGTGGATACAGTCATGATCCTAACACTTAGGCGATTTGTACAGGGGATCATGAGTGACCCCGTGATGCAGCAGATTTTGCAACAGGCACAGACCAACCCTGGCGCATTGCAGGACCACATGAAGAACCCTCTCATACGGGACAAGATCGTCAAGCTTGTCAACGCAGGCATCATCCGAACTCGATGAGAAGTAGGATATTTACTTTGGATACAAGATGGTCGATTTTCTGGAATGTACGCTCAAGGTACCATCGTGCTTGTAAAAGATAATTCAAAACAAATTCAAAACCTTGTTTCCATGTGCTCATCTACCTTGGCGTTTATCCAGAGTGAAATCTGGGGTTCTCCCAAGAGCGATCTAATATACCACCATCCTCAAGTGCGGATAAAACGCCATGAACACGCTGTTTCCACTGTTCATTCTCCCCGAGGCCTTGCTTGTCGACATCGTACCAAATTCGCATGTTTTCGTGCACATCCTTGAGCGAGCTTAACCCCACGACGGTCGGGATGCCCACTTTTCGCGCCTCCCCAAAGGCATATTGCAAAGCGAGTTCAGGCAGATCGTTCTCGCCACCAGGCTTTTCAGACGTTCGAAGAACTCTACCAATGGCCTCCTTGATATCCTTTGATCCTGGGTGCCAAGGGGGCATGTTCGGTGTGAGCAGTCCCATACTTAGCGGAGATGCGGCAAAAATTTGCTTGACGCCCGCACGTTCCTCGAATGCTGCCTTGAATCCTAAGAACGTCCGGTTCTGTAGGTTGAGGTGGCAATAGGACAGCACCATGTCCAGTGGTTTGTATGGCGCCGTGTGCTTCACCAAAATCGCGAGCCGCAACAGCGTGGGTAAGGGATACCCTGTCCATGTAACGCCCATTTAACGCCTGTTGGAAACGTAGCACTGGGAGGACGCACCGCTGATTCCGACGCGCCGAACGACGCCCTCGTCCTGCAGTGCCCTTAGTTCTGCCACGGCAGTAAGTACCTCCCGGTCACCGTCGCCGTACACGACCGCCTCCTGGCCCTCCGCGAGCCCGTACGCCTCCGCCTCAGCACCCAGCGCAGCACGGTGGTCGCCCGCCGTGCGCGGCGCCTTGGTCTCGGCGACAAACTCGACGTCATGGACGTACACACCATCAAGGTACGTCGTGTGCAGCCGCATAAGACTGCGCGCAACACTCGCACGCACGCCCTGCACCGTATAGTCGAACCCGTCCCGCGTATCACCAAACCGGCCGCACTTGGTGAACTGCATGGACCATCAGCACGCGGGGTCTGATCCAGTCAAGCACGCACGCACGCACGATTTGGTAGGACGACCGCGGGAACGCATGCTCGAGGGCCTTGAGGGCGTTTCCCAAGATGATTTCGGACGGGCCATAGTACGGTGACGTGTCGAACACACGGATGCCATATCTGTGGGGCCGTCGGATCTACCGTTTGTCCCGATCCAAGAGGTGGCATGTGGACCCACCTGAGAGCGAGCCGCGTCGTCCTGAGAGGTGCGACGCCCCAAATGTGATCATCACTGTTGTACGACTTTGAGAACGAGGCTGCGCCAAACACGACGGCGGGCACGGCAGGGAGGGCAGCGTCTGCGGACCCAAAGTGGGTTGTCTAGAGCAGGGACATCAGTCCATGATCGTTACAGCGAACAGGGCTGTCAATTTACAATGAGCCTGGTGTCATCTGCCTTGTCGATCTCCTCGTCGGGGATGCCCGCCAAGGGAGGAAGAGGAAAGGATGGCTGCGGGGAATCCAGTCGCTGAACCATGACCTCGAGTCAGAAGAGGAGGAACTGGCCGCTTTATCGTCCTATCAACGACTTAAATGATGATCAGTGATAATGAGGCCACATGTTCACATGCACATGTCAGACCGGCAGACATTTCAAAAGGAAGGAATAAAATGCAATTGACGGCACTTGTATGCACAAAAATATGGTGGCCAACATCAACACTATTCGATGGCAACGTTTTTGGCCTCTATAGCTTGTCCCGCGACCAGCTAACACCAAGCAAGTCAACAACTGGCAATTCAAACAGAACGAGACAACAGACCTCTTGTTGAACCTGCCAGAAGGATCCATCAGCTTGGTGTTTTCGTCGGGCTTGACGTCGTTCCAAGGGGAGGGATTGCCCCTCGACCAGACCACTGTTGAGCAGACGGTCAGGATCCCAACGGTGTGTGTGCCAGTAGGGCTTACCTGAAGGGCCCCGTGCCAGACGTGTCAGATACCAGCCAGCACCACCGACAGCTAAGCCGATGACTGCGTAACTAGATGGACATGAGTGTGGCACTCGTCAAAAATTGAGATGCACATACAGTGGGATGGCCTGGGGAACAAATATCAGACGATTCCAAGACTAGGTAATTAGAGCCAACAGTACCTCGACAGCGTACCAGTTTCGCATGAATTGCTTTGCACCTCTGCTAGCCATGTTGGATAAGTCTCGGGTTGAGTGGTCGAGTTAAAGCCAATGTAATATTCTCACGGTCACCCCCGATAGCTACCTTTTCAACATGGATTTATTTACAGAGTTACTTATATGCATGAAGGAATTGTCCCGTACGTTTTTTTGAACCGTGGATGGCGTAAGAATACAACGACAACAATGCTGGCACATCATGAAGTGAGGTAGAGGAAACAAGAAATATGTGACGAGAAGTAAGAGGTGTCAAGCAAGAAAGAGGAGAGGCATAGAGACATGGGTATTCAGTACCTTCAAGAAAAAAAAGGGGGGCATGCTCTGAACGGACACTTGCCAACGTGCTCGTGCAACGCGTTACATGTAAACTTCAGCCGCGCCGCAACCTTTGCAAGCGCTCACCACAGAACAGGGCATTATCCCGTTTTTCTTTTCCAAACTGAGCCTGTTTCTCAGCTTCTCCAGCTGCCTAGCCTTTGATACAGGTTTCCGCTGGCCCAAGCGAGTCGCAACACTCCCGACACCTGGAAACGAGTCAGCAGAGTTCGATTCGCTCTCACACCGGCCAGAGCTGGTAGCAAGAATATATGATGCAACCACGGCCGCACCTGGCGTCCACGAAAATGAGATGAAATGCGATAGTTTCTCAAACGGTGTTTGTGCCGCAAGCGGTTTGGACATAATAGAAGGTGATGATGAAGAGACTTGAGCATTAAAATATTCACCAGTGTTCGATGGTGATGGGTCGGAACTGCTGCTGCCGTTCTTCACCTTCGACGTGGCGCGGCCACTTTGCGTGGGGCTGGGGAATCTGAGTGCGGACATGGGAGCGTTGGCTGTGAAATGTAAGAGATAATCGAGTTGAGCGTACTCATAAATAATTTGGAATGGGGTTTAAATGTCGAACCATTTTGTGGACCGGAGTGACTCTGCTTTGATGAAACGTCTGACGTCTGCGCTCTCGTAGGAGTTGAGAAAAACTTGGGAGGGGTCACTGACTGAGGGATTGACGATAGCGTTTTCTTCACGGGAGGCGTAGAGTAGGCCAGTGGTGCCATAAAGCGACCAGACACATTCTTGGATGGCGTGAACGTGATTGAAGGTGTCTTGGGAGACATGGACCGAAGAGAAACAGCACGAGGTATCGAAGATGGTGGGCTAGCGCTCCCGCCGCCTGGGCGGGAGGGTGGCGAAGAACGTGGAGGGGAAGACATACATTCAACGGGTCTGGATTCTGCTTTAGGAGGAAACACAAAAGTCAAAGAGCTCTCGTTTTCATCATCTTCAAGTGGTTCTGGGATGGAAATAGTGCAAACAGGATCCTCCGCACGAGGGCGTATAGCGGGCGTTGTCACACATGTTTCAATAGGAGGGGTGATTAGGATCTCCGGAGGGGGGGTTACGCAGGGATCTAAGGGAGGTGTCACATGGATAATGGGTGGGGGGCAGAATGTGAATCGTATGCCACCTTCCACCGCCTCGCCAACTAACTCGTCGCCGTCAGCACCCGCAACGGCATCCTCTTCGTCTTCTTCAAGCACAACATCAAGACTCCTCGATGACGCAGACTCGACCACGACACCAACATCGGAAGGAATGACAAAAGGTGGCAACTCGTCGTCAGACAGGGATCGAGATGCAGACGAGAATGTGCTCTGATTCATTTCCTCGAAGCGAGGTGGGCTCCCACTTATATCATCCAGACATTCAAAGAAGCGGTCGATCTCGTCGTCGTGTTTAATGGGAGTGGCAGTCTTTCCTCTGGGGAAGGTCCAAGTCTTGGGAATTGCACTAGACTCGTGAGTCGGCTGAGGTAAGGAGGAAACGGAAGTTTGCAAGGTCTCCGTTGTGCAAACACTAGATTTGGTATCAAGCTCGTCCGCGGAGCCAATAGATGAACCATCGGGACTAGTGAAACTGACATCGGAATCTTCTTCGTCTTCATATCCCACCAACCCATTGTCTTCCTCAGAAAATTCAGTTTCTTCTGCGACAGAATCCAAAGTAGACTCGGCCTTGGTAAAACCATCATCCACTGATTCAACGTCTGTAGTAGAGCCTTCAGAGTCAACAGACTGAAAACCAAGTCCGCGAGGCCGCACACCAACTGTCTTTGAAGAAAAATGTGGCCGCCTACAGGACCCATTGACAACATGAGGAAGCTTTGGGGTGTTTAGTAGGCCAGCATCATCCAAAAGCTTTTCGAGTTCCTTGCGGCGGGCACATTCCTGCTCAAGAGCAACACGGAGACGTGTACATTCGTCGACAGCGGTATCGGCATCCTTGAGGCGAGCATCGAGCATCTTAATCTGGTTCTTCATTTCATCACGCTCACGTATGAGAATCGCATTCTCCGCCATTGACTGGGAGAGCGCAGAAGACTTGGCTTCCAGTGTCTTTTCCATCCCAGCTCTCTCCTCTTCCAGCAAGCCTAGGCGACTGCGAGCAACCCAAGCCTCCCTCCTTTCTGCCTCGATCCGCTTGGCGAGCATACCAGCCTGCTTGTCAGCATCCGCCACGCGCTGTCTCCATCCATCAACATCCCGCTTGAGCTCATCGCGTTCAGCTTTGAGATCCGAGACGAACTGGAGCATCTCGTCATTCGGCTCGGGAGATGCGGAGGCATCTGAAGAGAATGAAAGATGACGTGATTGAGGGGTACAGTTTTTCAGGCTGCGCTCTAAATCAGTGATGCGCGAGAGGAGTACATGGTGGGATCGAAATAAAAAATGCTGGTCCGCAACGGAGAGGGGCTGTTGAACAATGGAATCTCGACTAGGAAACCCGCGCTCGGTTGGTGTCAACTCGGGAGTTGGGAGAGGAAACATGTCACGAGGAGTCGGCTCCGTGGAACGCTTGTAGGAAATGCTGCTGCGCCTCTTTTTGCCGAGGTCGTAGGAACCGAACGCATTATCGCCGAAAGAAGACGAGAAGCGCCGTGAAGGTACATGAAATGGGGAATTATGGGCGTTGCTATTGAAATTTGCGGAGACGGGATCATCAAAAGTGAGTGCAATACCGGGTTTTCGGGTAGTTGTAGAGGTGCGCGGAGTGAGAGTAGGAGTAGGGAGGTTCCCTGAGGCCGAACTGACGATGCTACCCTGTACGAGGGACAAGGGCCGCAGTATGAGACTAGCAGGACGGTGCCGAGGGGCGGCGAACTTGGTATCCATGGTCACGGGAACCTCTTTGTGTTCCTCGACTGAGTGCGTGCTATCTTGTTGCTGCTCCTCTTCTTCTTCCTCTTCCTCAAGAAGAGTGCCGAGCTGGTCCTTTGAGGTAGAGGACCCAAACATCTTGCCGAATGAATCACGCTTGACAGTAAAGTTATTGTTACCGTTCAGACCGGAACCAGGTGGAAACGAAGGTTTGGTTGCTGGAATGAATATGAACAGGTTGTTAGACATGCTGGGGGAAATACGCACGGAACTCGAACGGCTTGGAGACATCTGGAGAGGGCATGTCGGGGATCTCAACCTTGGAAAAGGCGAGATCTGGTTTTCCCTCAAGAGCCCAGAGTGCTCGGCGACGGATGGAATCCTTGTCACCTAGATTGATATTGTCTTCGGAGTGGGCGGAGGGAAGCTCTGGGAGGGAAACACCCATGAGTTCGGCAGATTCGTGGCGGGTCGAGACGGATGAACGGCGATGGTGATGCGAGGAATGGCGTTTGGGGGGGAGAGACAGAGAAGGAGACGAGGAATCAGGAAGGGGAGGAAGAGGGATGGTTGGCGCCGATGTAGAAAGGGGAAAGGAAGAAATGGATATGTTTCGAGAGCGAGAACGTCGATGGGCATGAACTGAAAAAGACTGGAGATTCTGAGGGGAAGCACCGCCGCCCATCTTGAAAGACTGGAACTGCGTGAGAGGGTGAGGAAAACGGGGTAAAGAAACGAGAAAATGGGACTGTACTCTCTGCTTGGCTTCCGCGTCTGCGAGTTGTGAGTCCATGGTTAGATGGGGAAAAGAGTGTGGGCTGGTTGGAATAAGGAGAGGACGGACACGACGGACGGCGACGAGGAGGAGGAGAAGAGAGAGACGCGAACGGAATCGCTTAAAACTCCGACTTGACTGGTTCAAATGCACAAAGTACCGAAACTCGACCCGGACAAGACGCTCTTCTTCCTTTGCGATGTGCAGACCCGCTTCGGTGAGCATACAACCGACCCGTCCTAACCAGCTCAGTGTGTACCAGGCTCGGCCATATACGCGTTCGACGAGCTCGTCTTGACCTGCAACAAGATGCTCAAGATCGCAAAGGTAACGTTCATCTCGATCTATTGTCCATCACTCATTCCCGTCAGGTACTCGGAATACCCGTTATCGTGACCGAGCAGAACCCGAGAGGTAATCTGTACCCACTTGCACCGCATACACCTCATTTTGCTTGCAGCCCTCGGCCACACTGCGCCGGAAATCGACCTGGCCTCGCTTGTTGACCTGCACGTTGCAACGATCGAGAAGGCCCTCTTCTCTATGGTAGTCCCCGAGATCAGGACTCTCTTACGAGAACGCCCACACGTCACCTCCGTCGTGCTCTTTGGGATCGAGGTCAGCCTGGCTAGACCCCCCCTTGTCTGTCGCTGATCTGGACCCAGTCGCACGTGTGCGTCCTCCAAACCGCGCTCGATCTCGTTGAGAGTGGTTATGATGTCCATGTCCTCGCGGACGGCGTCTCCAGCTGCAACAAGGAAGAAGTCCCGATCGCCCTTGCACATATTCGTCAAGTTGGGGGATACATCACTACGAGCGAGAGCGCGGCTTTTCAGCTTCAGCGTCAGAAACGTCTTACACAATCCGGTCCTCCTTTCTAATGTGCCCTGCAGGAGCATCTGGTACTCCACAGTTCAGGGCGTTCTCTGCTGTGATCAAGGAAGAGAAAGAGAACACGACCAAGACGTCACAGACACTGCTGCAGTACCGTAGCTCGTTGTAGTCTTATAGAACGTTGTCTTATCAGCCGTGAGAACCTGACTAGCAACTCTCTTTGAATCCAACATGTTTGGCAGTCTGTTCCGCCTCGCCGTCGACGCTGCCCTCGTCAGTGCATTCCTGGCTGGTATCAGACGCACCACCGGCCTCACGTACGTCCGTCCAGGCTACTCTATTCACGACATTGACCACGACACCCTAGTCCTGCACTCTCCCAAGTACCCAACAAGGACATTCGTCGTGAGTAGCCTTTTAGAATTCTCAAGTGCTGTCTGATCACGCCACAGAGCTACTGCGGACATATCTCGAGTTTGGTGCGTCTTGGATTCATCACCCGGTTCTGGTCATCTCACGTTGGATGTAGGAGAGTATGTATTCGACTTTGCTGTAGTCATCTTTGGGGTACTGCTACTCGTCGTGTGTCGGACTGCCATGCTGATACCTTGCGTAGCGTTCCAGTTCCTTCGAACGCAGGCAGTAAACCCTACACTCTTCCGCTGTCTCTTTCACCCGTTTACACCTTGTTGGACACATTTTACAAAGTTGTTCATGACATTTGTGCCAAGGAGCAAAGCGTGTTCACCCGAGAAAGTTGAATACAAAAAAGTGAAGCACAATGGATCCAAGTGCGAAATCAGCAAACGCCCTGTGTGTACGCATCGGCGTCTGAGGGGAACGAACAGTGAAAAGCACAGACCTCTCGGGTGACACGTCTTTGAACTCGGCGCGGTTTCGGGGGTGGACCTGTGCCCGGAGCGAGGCAGTGAGGACAAACTGTCCGACCGTACTCGCGAATCTACACTCGCAATGAGCCAGCAGATACATCCCAACGACGGCGGACACATACCCGGCTAAAAAGGCATTGAAAGGAAAGTTGGTGACAAGTATACAGTACAGAAACTGGATCACGCCCGACAGGACGAGGAACGTCAAGAATGTGTCAATAAACTTGAGGCGGTCTGGCGTTTGGTGCAAATACGACTTCCACAGCGCAGACACCGACTGCGATACGCCAGAGGTTGTCGTCTGCGAGGATTTCGGGCCAGCCATGCTGTGTGTGTAGGTGGAACGGGTCAGAAACGTATGTGGACCGAAAACGGAAGTCAACGCTTTGCAAGTTTCGCGTTCATAAAAATTAAAGAGGACGCGACTCTCTTCTGGTCATGAACACTACTGGGCTCCGTCTTGCCTCCTCGTCGCGTTCTGCCGCACTTGCAGTCTCAAAATCAACAAGGCCCTGTCGGTCACCATGGTCAGCACGGCGGCATATCCACACGCGCAAGGAGCTGCCATACAAGATTGAAGGCGGTCTAGGAAACTTTATGTCTCCCCGAACCCTCCAAATGGTTGCCATCGAGTATCAACAAGGTCTGCTCGACCGTCTGAACCAAGAATGCCGCGGTAAGCCCCGTCACGCACCACACACGGCCTTGACTCAACCCCGCATGCAGACGTCGAGGACAAACGGAAGACGGTCGCCCAGCTCGTTCTTGACACCGCCCGATCGCAAGACAGAGCCGTCGTGTTCAAATATGCCAGTCACGCCCTCAACAACAGCTTCTTTCTCAACTGTCTGGTACGCGTCTCACACCCATCCGTTTCACACTTGCTCAATCGTTTGCAGCGACCCCCATCAGACAACGCGAGCGAGCAGCTCATCGACGCGAGTTACTTTGGTACCGCCATCCAGAAACAGTTTGGTGGCTTTGATTCGCTGCGCTCCCTCTTCTCCGCTGCTGCCAATGGCATGGCCGGCTCGGGATACGTCTGGCTTGTCACGGATGCCAAACGGAACCTCGCGTTCGTGCCCACATTCGCATCGGGGACACTCCTCATCCGTTCAGGCGCCGGCACCGTCGAACCGATCACTGCGCCTGTCCTCGGGGAACAACCGGACGCACCCACGCAATCCACGGGGAGTGGGAAGGGTTCGACGCTGTCCTCGCCGGTGTCTGGCACCTCGCGCGCACCTCCAAAGTTAGATCCATCCGCACCAACACGGACGCTGCACACCTCTGTGGTGTTGCACGGAAGTTACAGCACGCGCGCGCGCTCGTTTTACGACCCTACTATGACGTCGCTTCCGCTTCATGGCCCACAGGACTCGCGCGACCTCACTACGCTCGGAGAATACATCTATCCTCTGTTTTGCATCAGCGTACACGAACACTGTTGGCTGCTCGATCACGGCATTTGGGGCAAGGAAAAGTATCTCAAAGAGTTTTGGACGGTTGTAGACTGGGATCAGGTCGTGAAGAGATTCGAGACCTTTACGTCGCCTACCATTTGAGTAGGTAGCTGTAGGGTTGACGATGATCTACGAGTGACATCCTAATTCACTGCTCACCTGAAATTCACTCGACACCGCTTGAACGATTTCGCCATGTTAATGCAAAGAGCCAACATATTTGGTCGTTTCGTTCACCGCAACCCAGATAAAAGTGCTACCACCTCCACTCAACGGAACCACAACCCACTGTCCGCACGCCCTTGTACATCTTGTATGTCTCGCCCGAGAGCCGAACTTGGTCAACCTTGAGAGACGAGAAACTGTACGAAGGAATCTCAAAGTGAATCTGAAATGCATGCGCCGGACGGGGGACCTTGGTCCTGAATGACAAAATCAATATGCATCAAACAGGGACAGGAAAAGAACCGCACTTGGAGGTCCATGAACCGCGAAGAACCGAGCTACCTGACGAGTGCATGTTGGGTATATCCCAACGGAGTATCTTGGAATCGTTCAGGATCAGACTGTCAGACCATGACATACACCCACCCGTTTTCGTGGTTCAAACGTCCACGAACCGTCGATGCCACCCACCGACCCAACACCAGATCCGGCGCTCGAGATGGTACATTGTGCACCCGTGGCATCTTGGCCGAGGTACAACTCTACTCGAACATTCTCCATGACCTTCATCGTCCTCGAGCTAAAGGTGACGGTGAAGTTGCCTATACGCAGTCGCATCGTATCGCATCGCATCGCACAACGAGATAATAAACACACCTCCAAACTCTTCCATAGTTATGTTCGGTTTCAAAGTGAGCGGCACGGGCACGTTTCCAGTAAGCGCACCATGTGGGGAAGCATACTGATATTCCGCGAGCACGAATTTGCCGTCAGGCGGGACAAACGACAACGTCTTTTCGCGTGCCCACCGTTGGAGCCTTTTTCCTGTGTCAAGACAAGATGCAGACCATACGACAAACAACACTCACCGTACGCAGGGGTGAAACGCACACTCTGTCACGACGTTTGGATTCGAAAAGCTCATCAGCAAGTCTGGTATGCCTGTCATGGTCCAGGTTTCCAAAAGTGCTGAGGAAGGGATCTGTCTGCCCACCTGTTAGCTTGGCGTTGCTCTCAATCTTGCCGTACACATTGCTCGTGAGCGTAACTCCATTACTAATGAACGATCGGACTATTTCGCATCCATCGATGGACCATCATCATAGTGACTCACCGCCCAACAATGGCTTTCATTTCTTCGTTGACGTCGAATAGAATTTCATTGTGGTTGTGTTTCACACCGAGTTTTCGCCATGGAATGGGTGATGCAAAGGCTCCAGATGATGCACTGGATGCAATAGAGGCTGAGGGACAGGGAAAATAGGATCAGCTACCATCAGGTTCCCGGAACGATTTCGCGCACCTCCAGGACGATTTGAGCCAGATTGCGCAGCTGTAGGGAGGGATGCCAAGAGTTTGGAGAGGAGAGAAGGAGGGAGTACAATGTCACGCAGTGCGTTTGGAGATGTCGTGAGCGGGTACCCAGAAGAATCCAACGTTTCTTCGAGGAGCTATTCGAGTTAGATTGGAAACGACAACGGGGAGTGCAAGTGCCATACCTGATATACGACGTCAAAGTTATCCTTCAAGGTAGCCGTACTCACCGTGCCGAAATAATCCTGCAGAATGTCGCTGAATGCTTGCAAGAATGCGAACGCAATCAGAGGATCGGCTACAAAGTAGAAGAAAAATAAGCAGAAATACACATATTCCATGTGCCTCACCATCACCCGAGACGCTCGCGACCAAGCGCAGCTCTCCCATCTCGACGTGGCAACAAGCGCTTCCACCTGAGAAATCACCAATCCCAGGCGGCACATAGATGACAGGGTCCACGCTGTCGGTGCGAGAAGCTTTGGCGAGTTCGTTGTTTAGTGTATCGATGTGAAGCAGTGGATATGCAGAAGGAAATGAGGTGTACCCGGACTGAATGACGGGTCGTCTGTGTGTTCTAGTGTTGAGTGATCCGTTGAGCGTCATAGGGCTTCGCGACACGTACCCCGACGCGTCGAGAATGATCAAGCCGTCGATGGCCATACTTTGTAGCGACAAAGACTGGTCCAGGTGGATGTTAGGTGAGGTGACCGGTCAGAGGAAGCTCGGAACACGAATGATAGATGAAGTGGGACATCAACTTTTGCATGCAGTGTAAGTACGTGACAGATCTATTCGAAACTCTAAACCATGCAAGTAACAACCTTGATTAATTGATTCTCGTCCCAACCATACTGATTGATGGCGACGATACGGTGATCCCACAAGATTCACTCTAGACATACTTGCCAAAGAAAGGTATCAATGACTGAGCAAGGGTATAGCTGAAGACCAGCTTCGGCCCAACGACGAGGATCTGTATAGCAGGGAACAAAACAGATTAACCACGAAGGTTACATTGCATGCGCGCTAACGCACCTTTGGTGTCAAACCCTTGAAGAAGGCTGTAAACCCCTCGTTGCGAACGAGGTCTTTCACGACTGTCCAGCCAGGCACCTTGTGCTCAAAGTTGGCATTTTGAATGCGTGTCTTGACCGTATCGAGTGGTGCAGCGACGACGATAGACGCGACTGCGCCTACGACAGAGGCGATAAAATTCTGAGTCCAGGTAGCCTTGGAGTAATCCGTGACACCAAGGACGTAGTCCTTTGTGACAGCTGAGCCGCCGAAAAGCTGACAGGAATGACTAAGTGGTGGGTCGAATGAAAATCAAGGGACACACAGCAAATGAGCCAGGGGCATTTCGGGCCATCGTCCAGCCCCAGCCACGGTAGAGGGTAGTACCCTCTTCCAAGAATATTCGGAGTACACCGCGGCCACGAAATGCTTCTGGGTTTACTTGGCGTTTTATTTTGAGCACATCGAGGGGGAGGAGGACCTAAGATGTAAGGTGAGGACGCATACAGTCCTCAGAGATCGATGAAGCATACCACTTCGCCAATGCCTGTCATGCTGTAAAAGGGGTTATAACCAGTGAAGGGAAGGAATCCAGATGACGAACCTTCCGGCACAGGCCTGAATGACCAGCTTTCCCCACCGCTCTCCAAAGGCACTCGTGAAATGATCTTTGTAATTGCGCGTTAGGATATCGTTGAACCACGGCTGTCCACCGAACTTGTATATGCGTTGTGCGACCTTGTAACCTGCTGCGTAGCCCAGGCCAGGAAAGAGAGAGACGAGTTTGTGGCCAGTAGTTGCTGTAGCGAAATCTCGGAAGATGATGCTATTGAGCGTGGAGAACGAGACCTAAAAGGATGAGGAATGGACAACATAGAGGAATGGGATCTACCTTTGCCTTGTTGCTCATGAGTCGTTTGGCTACCGTGTCCACTGGGTGGAAAACAAGGAGTTCCGCCACGCCTGGAATGTGGTCAGACGGGTATACAACGATAGCAAGAGATAGTACTACCAGAAGCACCCGAGCCCAGGACACGGGCCATCCCCGACTCTTTTCCCTTGCCAGAGTGCGGAGGAGACATGGCGGAGGAGTGCAAAACTTGCAGTGTTACCAATTTAGGAAGATGACGTCGAACACGATGATTACCTAAACTCTCCCTCTCTCTCTTCATGGCACACATCCATGCACCGCTGCAGGACGTGCTCGGCACCCTCCAAGCACAGTTCACCCTCCCCACAGATACCCTCCTCAACATAACCAAGACATTCCTCCGCGAAGCATCAGAGGGTCTCTCAGGCTATGGTCTCTCTATGGCGATGATGTACGTCTTTATTAACACAGATCAAATCTATATTAAAAGCCCCCAGCCCAACCTTTGTCAAGCAAGTCCCAGACGGCTCAGAGATCGGGTGTGTACTCTTTGTCCTTTAGATGACCCACTCATCTAGTTGTCCATCAGCACATTTCTGGCGCTCGATCTGGGAGGCACTAATCTGTAGGTCAATGCCCCGTCTTCTGCGGCGCTGCTGCATGTCAATTCCAGTCGCGTGTGCGAGGTGACATTGCACGGAAACAAGACCTTTACCCTTCGCCAGCAGAAATACAAGGTTTCTGAGGCATTGAAGACGGGAGAAGCCACCACACTTTTTGGTACGGCTATCTGACATTTAATACCACAACGTGTGACGTATCGCTTCAAGATTACCTCGCCGACTCAGTTGATACGTTTCTCACCGACTGTGGTTCACCCTCTGCCGCTATCCCTCCATCACTTGCACCCAACGGTGTGCATGACGCCGTCCTTGAAGACAGCTCCGACCTGTCGCACATTCCCCTCGCCCTCACGTTTTCATTTCCCGTAGAACAGACCGCCCTCGATTCGGGCACGCTCCTCACTTGGACAAAGGGTTTCTCAGCAAAAAATGCCACCGGAAAGGATATCGTCAAGCTTCTCCAGGATGCATTTGACAGAAAACACATACATGTCAAATGTGTTGCACTCGTAAACGATGTCAGCTCGTGTTTCATTTTTTCACATGACGGAATTGACAGTTCACCATCCTTGCAGACTGTGGGTGCCCTCCTGTCACGCGCATATACTTCGGGAGGCTGCATTCTCGGTGCTATTTTTGGTACTGGCACCAATGGCGCGTACTTGGAAGACGTGGCCAACATTACAAAGCTTGGAAACGCGCCAGCTGCCACAGAAGGTGGCTATATGATTGTCAACACGGAATGGGGAGGTTTCAACAATTCGGTACGTCGTTCCAGTCATTTTATATGATTTTCCATCTCACGACCCCCTCAGCGGAGTGCCCTCCCATCGACAGCATACGATAACAAGCTTGATCGCGAATCTATCAACCCTCGCTTGCAGGCTTTTGAGAAATTCATCTCTGGAATGTATCTTGGAGAAATCGCGCGAAATATCATTCTCAGCCTTGTCGATGCTGCTCCAAAACCGCTTCTTTTCGGAGGAAACTCTACTCTGTCCTTGAACAAACAATGGGGACTCGACACAGCAGTGCTGAGTGAGATCGAGGAAGCATGGCAGAGAATTGGTCGGTTCTCTTTTGGGAAAGACGATGAAAAATTGACCCACGTCCGGGATGTCATCGTCCGGCGCCTCGGTTTCGCCGATGCCACCCATGTCTCGCTAGCGGATGCGGATGTTGTCCGGCAAATCTGCTGCCTCGTGGTTACGCGTGCGGCACGTCTTAGCGCATGTGCCATTGCTGCGGTCTTGGTGCAAACTGGTCGTGCACACTGTACCGAACATAACTCACCAATTCTTACTCCCTTGAGGGATGAGAGAAAGAAAATTGGGGTTGGTGTCGATGGAAGGTTCGTTTTTCCTACGTTCTCTAAATCGACCCAGTGGCCAACTGACTGCTAGCTTGGTCGAGTTCTATCCCCGCTTCGAGTCCATGATACGCGAGTCCTTGGGTGCGCTGGTGGGCCCCGAGGTCGAGAGCCGTGTCGACATTGGCCTGGCCAAAGACGGAAGTGGTGTCGGAGGTACGCACGGTTCACAAATCCTGTGCAATTTGTCTGATTAGAATTGTTACAGCTGCCTTGTGTGCTCTGGTTGCGCACAAGCAAGAGGTAGCCAAGCAGGCCCGTGGTCTCCAACGTCACGAGACAGCAAATCGGCCACAGAGCTGATCCGTGGGGGTAGAAACGAAGAAAGAGGGAGTGTATGTACGTATAAAGGACCATGTCTCTTTGTTACTTGGAAGGGCCCATCAGACAGCGTATGTTTTGGATTGCCCTCGGTTACGCGTATGGCCAGTCAACGTCATCGGCATCATTTTACATCATCGCTCGTCCAAGTCTACAACCAACTCAGCCTAGATGCTATTGATATTATACCGTTGATCGTATCGTACATATGTACACATCTTTATGTGTTCAAACCTCGCATGAAATCCAGAGGAACGCAAACAGATGATCGGTGGGAGAAAGCGAAAGATGAACATAAGGGTCACGCACAAGCGTCGTCTTCTGCATCATCTACATATGACTGGGTGAACGGCATTGTGTCAGCACTCCATGCAAGAGTAACGTGGTCCATATAGCCGAGGCGATTATGCGTGATGGCAGTCAGGAGCGGGATTACGAGCATGAGCACCAAAGTGGTATAACCCGCAGCTGGTGAGTGTAATATAGCGTTCCTGGGCGGATCGGTGAGAAGCAAAAACGCGCACACTCAAAAGGCTCACAATGATGCATGAGGCAAGGATGGCGGCGACTCAACGTCGAGTTGCTACGAGCAACTCAATACCCATAAGACGCTCGTGTAGTCGCACCACCACCACCGCTCTTCGAAGCCATATTTATACTCATGCTTATGGGTTGCCCGTTTGATGTGACACCATTCACACCGTTGGGAGGGACGACCCCTGGACCTACCGTTGGTCCTCCTGGGCCGATGACGGAGTTGCCGACAAGCGCTGAGAGTCGTGAGATTTCTTCTCGAGAAGACACGAGGGCAGACGTTAGCCGCTCATTTTCGGTGGTCAAATATTCGACCTTTGCCTGGAGGGACGCTAACCATGCTTTCTTCCGTTGACGACACTTGAGTGCAGCTAGACGGAAATCAGAGCAATCTTGGGTGGATGGTCTAGGCCACGGACCTTGCCTGTTGCGTTCGAGGAAGTTTCTTCGTTTCTCTTCCTCGGTCTCTGGCTTTTTATGTTGTTTCGTTTTAGCGCCGGTCTGATGATGGTGATGTGGCTGGATGTCTTCCTCTTCTTCTTCCTCCTCCTCTTCCTCCTCCTCCTCTTCCCCCGAGTCTCGGCCCCTGCCAGTACTGACACTATTGGCAGTATTGGCACGGGCGCGCTTTGTCTGGGCGGGCGGGGGAACCGCGGCTCGGGCGGTCGGCGGAGGAGGGCTGGTTGTGTCATAGGACTTGCGTTTCGTCCCTCTGCGGCCATTGGCAGGCACAGCTGCTGCGCCGTTGGCACGTGCCTGTGCTTCCTCACGCTTCGTGAGTTCTTGGTGGGCTTGCGAGAGCAAGTACAAGCCATTTGCGGCAGTACTTGTTGCACTGTTAGAGCTCATGTAAGCGGCGTCGTTTTCTTGATTCGCGGTAACTGAGGTGGAAAGGTGTGAGCTCGTGGCGGGAGCGTGGTTGGCGGCTGTGTACTGGTTGGAGGAATTGCCAAGTACACCGTTTATCGCCGAGAGTGTGTTTGGAGTGATGGACGAATTTGCCGAGGTAGAATTGTTGTTGTTCATGAGGGCAAGGAATGCGGCGGTATTGGGAGAAGGGGGAGGGAAAGAGACCGGGCCGCCAACGAGGGGCGTTAGACCGGTCCCAGGGGTAAGGCCAGTGCGGGGAGTCAGGCCTGTCCGTGGTGTCAGGCCAGTGCGGAAAGAGGCGGGATCAAAGGGGAGATGGGGCGCGGAATCGGAGCCCTGCTGGGGACCGGCGAGCATGGCGGGGGAAAGGGGTCCAGCACGGAGGGAATTCGCAAGGGAGGTGGAGAACTGCCAGTTGTAGCTCTGATCGGAGGGGGAGGCAATAGCAGCGACGGGAGGGAGGACAGTGCGTGGGGAAGAGCGGCCGGCATCGTTCTTGGGGTGTGATATGGAAGATGCCGAGGGGGGTCTGTCGGTCTGGGAAGCGCGGGAAGAGTGAATTGAGGCGGGACTGGCCGAGTCTCGGCGAGAGGCAGATGAGTGCCGGATGTGGGAGGGGCGGGAGAAAGACTGCTCAAAGGGGTTCGGCTCGAGATCAAAGTCAGAGCGGGTCTGCCGAGACTGCCGATGGGTGTGGTGCTCGGCAGAGAGGGCGGCCGAGGGAGACTCGCCGTTCTTGGGCGGCGTGGAGGCCATTCGTGGGGATGACGAGGAGGTGGGTATGACGACAGAGACGGTGACGCACAGCCTGCGGTCTCAGCTCAGCTCGGTCTTGGGAGACATGTACAGATACTTGCGTTTCAACAAACCTAGGCCCGGTGCTCGTCTTCGTTGGCCCGTGCGCAATCGGGTGTTTTCCGTGTAGAGGGTTGCGAGAAGGAATGACGACGTCTGACGTAGTCGTGTTATATTCGACTTCAAGCGGAGTTCAAATACATACATTTACCCTTCTCTTTCCTATCGCAGATCCGATTTCATCTGATGACGCACGTCATGCCCAACACGCCTTATTCCCCCGCACCTCCCCGTGACCGACCCTACGCCTCGCGACATCTTCATTGCCTCACATCCTAATTCCGTAGATCCTCAGATATCCTACTGCAGAGAATACTTGTCCGATCCTTTGCCGCGTTGCACAAGCACAGTGACAATTAGGAGCACCACGAGGACGTACTACCGCCATCATGATGGCAACGTGTACCTTGCGTTAGTGCTACAGTCTCTGGTGGAGATGCTCCTTCCATGTGCCCGTCCAAGGTTTCCGTCCCGTGGGAACGGGATCCCGCCAGAGGAAGACAGAGACGAGATCCGGGTAGCGCGGAAGGACACCGTCGCCAAAGATGTTGTCACACCAGTTCCTTTGCCATATGGAGTTTGTGTGGAGTTTGCTCATAGCTCAAAGGCAACGATATTACATACCGTCATCTCCCGATCCTACTGACGAGGCTAGTGCTCTTCCTGCGGGTTTGAACTTGAAGTGCCAAGGGTATAAAACGAATGCGCTCAAGACCTCGAGAGAAAAGTACGTCACAAGAGATACTTCTCCTGTGAGGTCCGGGCACTCGCCTCACCAAAATGGATGACATACTGGACTCAGTTACTCCGTAAACATTGTGGAAGCGACGCTGGACTGAACGACCCCGTAAGCACCCAGCCTGATTCCAAGACAGCCAAATTGACCTTTATGCTCACGGCTTTTGTTCCTAGCATCACCACTGGTAGAACTCGAGTCGGGGGCGGATTCAAGGTCTGAATCATTCGATCCATGTCCATATTTATGCTCTGAAAGCCATTGATAAGACGGAGCCGTGGAGTATATGTGGAGCGATTTGCGAGACATGAATCAAGGGTACATAACACATACGTCATTGGAGCTTCTGGAGCCAGTTCCGATAACATGGCTAGTCTTGGACGGAGTTCCGTGGAAGCCTCCAATGGGGTGGTTGCATGCAATGGCCGTTGACAACACGCTGGGGGATATCGAGCAATTATTTTCTACTTATCAGCTAAAATAATTATGACAAATATTGGTTACACCGGCAGTTCCCGGCATCTTCCCTCCCATTCCGAACGTCTGCACGAGCGGTTTGTCGCTTGCTGTCACACCAACCTTACATTTTCTCATCAGGTCATGGCCTCCAAAGCAGCCGTCGCCGCCGTTGTGAGTCTACAGGTGTACACGTTGGTATTTTGTTGTCAAGTCTCATGTGAACAGGATTTCACCAGAGTGTACACAACTCTCGGACTCGGGAAAGGCTAGTATGCCCATCGGACATGTTCTACAGAGGTTCATGACCCCACCAATAGAGACCATTTCTGCCCTCCAGGCGTTCCGCAAACGGCACGGTGATGCTCAGCGTATACATGCCCAATATGCCTCCCAACCGACCACTGTTGATTTTGCCCACTATCGCTCCGTCCTCAGAAATACTGCAATCGTCGACGAGGCCGAGAAAATACTAAGAGGCTTCAAGCCAGTTACGTACGATGTCGCTGCACACGTCAAGGCCATCGAGACCTTTGAGGCCAAAGCGGTCGGTCATCATGCTTCTGCTAACTCTATCGTTGCTTGAGGTGTGATACGCTATAGGTCGAGAAAGCCAAAGCGACTGCGGACAAAATTGATGTCGAGTTGAAAGACCTCCAAGCCACGCTTGCCAATATCGAGGAAGCGCGTCCGTTCGAGGACCTGACGGTAGGTTTCGCTTGTCGGCAGTGAATACATCCTCATGTCTTCCTTTGCAGGTATCCGACTTCGAGGACTCCCACCCACGGTTGGCAGAAACTGTTGACACCATGGTAACGAAAGGCAAATTCAGCGTACCAGGTAAATCCACGTGTGGGCGTACAGTGCGAACTTTGCTGATACTTGCTTAGGCTACAAAGAAAAGTTTGGAGACCTTTCTCTCGTGTAGACACTGTGTATATCCCTCTAATAGAGTTCACTATTCACTAGGCAGTGGTTTCTTCAGCAGGTTGTGTGTGCCGTACAGTTTTGCGCCTGGACTACTGCACTACGCTGACTAAGCAACCGCGTCGTCGTTGGCAAAGCATTGTCAACGGTAGACACGCTTTTGCACGACCACAACAGCCTCCCCATTGTTCTCGTCCATACAAAATGGCCTCTCGTCCACCCTCGCCTTCAAGAGAGGGTTCCGCAGGCATGGGCTTCTTCTCAGCTTCATTCGAACGCTTTCTCCGTGACGAAATCTCTGATTGGACTGGCGCATTCACTTTGTTGGGTATGTATCATATAAACCCTCGTGAGATGGCGCTCAATCTGCGCAGATACTATGGAGACCTACTTTGATTCCCGCTTGGATCTGCTACAGAGGCAGATCCAAAAGCACAGCGATAGACTCAAGATGAAGGCTGAGGAGGCATTGAAGAAACGCGCGCAATCGGGTGATGTGCTGGCAGAAAATCTTGACCGCGAAATCAAAAACTTCAAGCTCAAGGTAGTTCTTTGAGCCACCAGCACAAGCATGTCGCCATTCTCATTCGCGTGTGCAGGTTTCGGCGCGCATGCAATCACTAGTGACATCATGGCACTCCGCGAAAGTGGTTCGAACGCGTGACAAGGTCTCTTTCTTCTTTGGCGTGATGTCACTGCTAGTGTCCGCGCTCCTGTTTGGAATGGCCCCACAGTACGAATCCCTCTTCAGCTGCGACCAAAAATACTGCTGATACGCGTTTAGGTGGGTTCATATTGCATATACTGTTCAAGGGCTGTATCTACTCCCCCTTCGTGCTTATACCTACAAGAAACGTTCCTGGCATTACTTTCTCTTTGACCTCTGCTACTACGTGACCATTCTCAACTTCATCTATCTCTGGTTGCTCCCCGGTAATACTGCGCTGTTTATGGCGTGCTACTGTCTCTCTCACGGTGCGCTCGCAAGTGCGGTCATAACATGGAGAAACAGCCTTGTGTTTCACGATTCTGACAAAGTGACGTCATTGTTTATTCACATCTATGCTCCGTTCACATTCACTGTAATTCGGTGGGTCACGAGCACACGTGTTGGAGCAGAAGGTGACCTTCCCCACAGGCATTTCTATCCTGGGTCGGAGCAGCGTTTTCCCGCATTGGCGGCCTTGCCGCATTTAAATCCTGGACGTGCACTCCTGATCAGTGGCGCTATTTGTAAGTTGCTGTGTGTCTGTCTTTTTCCAACGTGTCGTCTGACTCGCCCAACAGATCTTATTTGGCAGTTGTTGTACTGGAAGGTGACGCAATTTCTGACGTGTCCCATGATGCATGCAAACTAAGTTCCGATATTTGTAGTTTGTTTACGTAGATCGACGCACCAAGATCGAGTCTGGGGAAAGGACGACATCCTTGTCATTCCTTCTCAATGATAAGCGCGGTGCCATTGGACGTGCGCTCGACAGAACCCGTCCAGAAAAGCGGGAAGCATATTTTATGGCTGGTCAACTTGGCAAGCATACTTTATTCATACTAGTTACGATACTCATGCGATATTGCCTTAGTGTACTCTGTTCTGACTGAACTACCCGCGGTGTACTTGCTGTACGACAGCCCCCGATGGAGCGGGACCTTTTTGATAGTGATCTTTGCCGTGAGCGTGTGGAATGGCGGAGGTTTCTATATCGAAGTGTTTGGGCGCAAGTATGTACAGCCTCTCCGTTTCCCTTTTCCGTCTATTGACTCGTGATGGATTCCAGATTTGAGCGTGAATTGGAAGCGTTGCGCAAGGAGCTGGCCGAAAATAACAGCCGCTATGGGAACTCGAGTCCACCGCTTACAGATGCGGAGTCACTCGCCAACACCCCATTCATAGACCACAAGGCACTGCCCCTTGTTGATGACGTGGCTGCGGCCAGCGATGGCACCTCAGAAATGAAGAAGAATCTGTAACCCCTGAGCGGCCGTCTGTTACTGCATACAGAAGATACTAACCTTTAATGATGCTTATGATATCCCTTTTTTTCGCTGTTCCGGTCACACTGTATTATCTTTAACCCAAGATTATAGAATCTAATTTCGTGTCCTCGTGATCTTCGATTTCTAGGGATCCAGCGGTAAAGCTCTCCCAACGGGCGCCGCTCATGACCCATCCTGCGAAGACACCCCCTCGGCCAACAAGGCATGCCTTCGTCACCTGGTAATGTGATATACTCTGCTTGGCCTGAAAGTACGTACACGTTTTCGTGAGGCGTGGCGGGGAACTCTCTGAGTAGGTGTCGCGAAGAAGAAGTACAGAATCGCAATACAGCTTGAACAGGGCTAACTTTGATAGCTGTGGTCTGTCCAACGTGTATGCGTGTCCCAAACGTCTGGATGCGTAGACCTACCTGAACATGGCCTTGGAGCGGTGTTTTGGGGGAACGCCCCGCCTGAGACCGTTGATGAGTATCTCGTGTGGGGAAGACGAGTCTGCAATCCAGCAGAGCGCTACCAGCGAGCCATGTCAATGCAACAACAGATGCAGAACGACCCTTACATTCGTTGAACGACCGGGCAGTCCCCAGCGAGACCGACAACTTGGAGAACTCGAACGCAACGCTCGTAAACACGATCTCGGGCCGATGGACGTGAAAAGGATGTGGCAGACCTGTCATCCGACTCAGCAGACCTCGTCGCGCCCCAGGTCAAACCCACCCGACACGTCCGACAAGCGTCCCCAAAACGCTCTCTCGCAGTCAGCCTGGACGTCCGGCTGTAAATGTGGGGGCACCTCTCCAATGATGATCTTGGAGATGTAGATCGGGTCGAAAAATGCAGCGCCGAGAGCGCCTTGGATCCCGAGCACATTCCAACGCGCGATCTTGTCGCTGCATGACATGCACAGTGTCGGCGGCGAATCCGCCCGCCCAGGCTTGGTACGCAGTACGCCAAGCAATGCATAATTGTCTCGGCCCCTCGACGTGGCGCCGTCTGGCAGCGACGCAAACACACTGGCGCGCTTGAGCGTTGCCATCGCCTCGTCTTGGAAAGATGCGAGAAAGCGCATGGACGCGTCGCCGCCTGGTGGGGGAGCACGACGAGATGAGCACGTTCAGGCAAGCGAGGAGCGTCTTACAGGGCGGCGTGGAGATGTACATGACTATGCGGACGCCGTCCTTGAGAGTAAACATCCCCCTGTGGTCTTTAGCAAGCCACTGAGACCCGCCTCGGACATACCGTCCCATCTCCTCGTAACACCAGCGCAGCGCTGATCGGCGGGCGAGGACTTCTGCGTGCGAATCGTGCAACGCATCGCCTCGCTCTGGAAGGCGATCTCTAGGGAGACACTTGCAGCCCGTGGCCAAGGCGATGATGTGTACTGGAAGATCGGGGTCTGGGGATGTCAGCGCAAGGGCTGCAAGGATCGTGTAGGATCCCTTGTTTGGTCTGTGGTTGAGCGCGTGATACTTTTCGAGTATCTGCTCGACGAGCGCGTTGTCTGGCATGTACATTGGATCAGATTCTAGAAAATGCAATGAATGTTCTTCTGTAAGACCCAGCCAATGGTGAATATTAATACGTAACCTGCCAGCATAAGGATGGCCTCGCGGGCCCCGCCAGCTCGTGGTCATGGTAAATAATATTAAATGACGAATGGATACACGAGCATTATGTTTTACAGCACTCGACGTGAATTACATATCGGGTTGGTCTGATGGAACAATGCGACGTAAAATGATCAGTAGACAAACACAGACATGAGCGGAACCCCTCTATTGAGCGCTCATTTTGAGATGCCACATTCCGATCGAAAGTTCTTCCAGGTATTGCATCTCAATGTGGTCCCAACGGATTGGTATCACATTAGACTGCGGATGAAATCGGGGTTAGAAATGACTCAGGACCCTGATGGGGGACGCGCCTGGAGGTAATGCGAGACAGCACGACCGACCCGTCGCGCAAGCGACTGAATGTCGACGTAACCAGCATAACCGTCGATTGGGATTTCATAGTTTAGAGGGGGATAGCCGGGCCACTACGGAAGAGGATGAGTCTTGAGCGATTAAGTGACAAGGAGACGCACCCGTAGATTCACGTAGATCTTTCCTCTGAGATCTACACCGAGGTCCTGGAGGGTGTACGAGTCGGAACCAGAGAGTCGCACGTTTGCTTGTGCTTCACCGATGGTGATACCTGGTCGGAAGGCGCCCTTGCGCTTGAATTTTATGACTCGCCCAAAGCCTCTGCGGAGGGGATCGATGTAGGGGGAAGAGGAATAGGAGACGGATGATGAACGACGGGGTCTGGTGAGTGCCAAAGGCTGGACCATGGATGGATAGGTGGTGAGCGGGCTATGGCGTTCGAGATAGTATGGGTCGTGGATGTCGATGTCATCATAGGCTAGATTGGAGGATGAGTGAGCGTCTAGATAGTGGGAGAGAGCGTACATGTACGAGCGACATAAGGACCGGCGGTGGGGGAATACATGGAATAGGCTGGTTGTGAGTATGTCTGGCAGAAGGGTCAGTGCACTGTAAGCGAGGAGGAGATGGACGGACGTGTACGAGTGGTTCATAGGATGAAAGCGGGGTGGATGGATAGGTCAGGGAAGGTCTTCGAGACCTGGGTGTGCTGTAGTAAGGGTCGTAGTACGACATGGTTGCGGGGAGTGACAGAAAGAGACGGGGTAAACGGTGAAACCATTCGGGTCTTTATATCTCCACGGGTATTGCGGCTGGCAGACAGCGCCTCGAGGACGCCTGGACCAGAAAGGTGGAACACGCATCGTTCCGATCAGTTTGTTTGTTGCCGTGAACTGCGGGACGGAAAGGGCGGAGTGCCTTGGAGTGGAATCTCGGATTGGAATGAGATATCAAACCTCAAGGCGGACACGTGTGAAGATGGATAACGTAATATTTCGTGGGATATATATTTCAATGTCCGAAGCTATTTCCACGGGTAATCGGATGTCCACATCCACCAAGTTGAGTTTATCGCAACGCATACAAGTCCATGCATACGCGTATCCTTGTGATCGTATCTATGCACATGATACATGACACATAAGGTCTACAGCACCGGTTGGCGCAGTCGAGATCTGCCAGGGGATGTCGGTGACCGTTTTGGCAACACAAACACAGCATTCACGCACCAGTCTTCCTCTGAACATCCCAACACTTCGAATATAGCATCCCAATCCAGAGGGAAGCTGGCTGGCGAGTGGATAGACGTTGGGATTTGTAAGGATTGCCGTGCGCTGGTCATATCAACCGGTGTAGGTCCCCATAGAATCGGTGAATCCTCTCGCTGGAAGCACGGAACCACAGATGGTGACGTGTCAACCACAAGGTCCACCCGCCGCATGTCAAAGTAGGCGCTATCGCGGGGCGCGCGAGGCCCCGCTGGTTTTCGTCTGCGTGAATGCCGACGGGGTGGGGTGTCTTCCGTGTGTACGGGATGTGATGATGATGTTGGTGATGATGGTGATGATGGTGAGGAGGATGAGATGCTAGAATCTGGAGAGGTCGAACGTTGCGACAGATTAGGGCTTCGGATGCTCCAAGGCCAGACATCCCGGTACTCGTTTGGAGACGAGTCGGGCGACGACGACATCCAGCTATAGGGACGGGGTCCCCTCACCCGAAGTGTCTTTCTATGTGTGAGCTTGGAGAGAGAACGAGAGAGCTCCATGTCGAGTGATAGACGCTGACCAGAAATGTCTGTGGAGGGATCTCTCTCCAAGATGTGGGGTGGCAGCGTTGATGGCCATCTGAAGGCATAAATCCCAGTGAGACCATTCACTTAGTCCCCGGATAGACAAATTAGATCAAGTGACATGTGTGAGCGCTGTACCTTGCTGTTCTCTTCGACACTGCTTGTTTGATGTTCTCTTTGCCGATTTGGAAGGGACCTGTGTGTGATCGAAGCGCTATATCTCCATACACCTGGGAGTACGAACAGAACCAACTCCGAGTTCGTATTGTGTATCGTCAACGTGCTTTGATTGACTACGAGACATCGTGTGTCTTTTGCCAGATATCGCACCATCATGATTAGCCTCCCCGTGGACTTCGACCCATCAATCTTCACCAACGAGATCGCGTTGGATGAAGCCCTCGATGCGATCGATCCTCTGCGGCACCTCATGGGCGATGACGACGATGGAGACGATGGCGTTGTTCCTGTCCAACCACCGTCAACGTACGATGAACTCACCCAGCTGTCATTCACCGGCCGGTGTTCTACTGCCACACATATTTTGCTTCGGGTTGACGCAAGCCCCGGTTGCGGGGGCATTGCTTGGCCAGCCGGCGAGGTTCGCAATTATCGGGCTCAGTCGATATATGCTGTCATAAATATGATCATAGGTGCTAGCAAATTATCTGGCCTTTCGTGGCATGGAATACTGCACAGGAAGGACCATAGTAGAGTTGGGCAGTGGCACTGGTCTAGTTGGACTCGTAGCTGGTAAGCTAGGCGGCAGGGTTTTAATTACTGACCAAGCGTCCGTCTCCACAATGATTGCCTTCATTGATAACGCTTGCTGACGCAGATCGCACAGGCCATTGTTAAACATCATGCAAGGAAACGTAAGGCTGAATCAGCTAGAATCCTCTGTCACTGTATCGGAATTGAACTGGTGTGCAGTGTTAGCCTTTGCCGCCATCCCTGTTATGGTGACCGGACTTGTCAGGGGAGATCCACACCCTGTAGGGATAGCGCGACCGGATTTGATCCTAGCCGCAGATTGTGTTTACTACGAGCCAGCATTCCCACTCCTCGTACAGACACTCACGGAGCTCGCGTCCGAGCGCACGGAAATACTATTTTGCTACAAGAAGAGGCGAAAGGTATCATCGCGTCTTTGTGTGAAATATGATGGCACTCATGGCCGACAGGCAGATAAACGTTTCTTTGCATTACTGAGAAAGGCATTTAATTGGAAAGAGGTATGAGCCACGTATTCCCCTGTTAAGCAGCGCACCTCAAATTCGTCCAGGTCGAGGACGATCCGAGCCGCGTGAAATACAGTCGAGAAGCTATTTCGTTGTTAACATTATACAGGAGACCATGAAAATCCGAGGATCTTTTCGGTAATACTTTTTCGTGAGATCACACATGCCTGGAATGAAAGCCCTCCGTTTACTATTTGTAGTTCCAGGCGCAACATCAAGTAACACATGCAAATTAGTACGCCTTCTGTTCTTGAGCTACGGTGGTATTATTGTCTTGATCTACTCTCAAACGATCAGTTTTTGTTACACGTATTCCTCTGGAGACGTAACCTGTAACCCATGGATACCCCGGACTTCTTGTTTCAAGATATTAGTGATGAGTTTGTGCTGCTCCACTGTTGACAGGCCCTTGAATGCATCACTGGCGATCTTGATTGCAAAAAACGAGCCACACCCTCCTAATACACGGTCAACTCATACTTGGCTAATGGGCCAATCGATAAACTACTGACCTGACACGTCCTGTACTGCAAGCTCGGACGGGGAGAAGCGTTCGGTTAGCTTGGCAACTATAGTCGCCTCAGTGTCGGCAGATGAGGCGGGCGTCGACAGCAGCCGCAGAGCGGGTGGGCCCGACCTTGACGTTACGAGTCGTCTTGGTAGTGATGAAAGCATGTATGAGTTGTACTTTCCCAGCACAGTCCTTCGTTTTCAGGTGTCCACCATCACGTGTTCACGGGTTAGACCAAATGCATATCCTCCGCTCGATTCTTCAACCAGCGCGTCGTTTTCATGCGGTCAGTCCGCCTCCGACTGTCCTCTTGAGGTCGCGTCTTCTGCAGAAACCGCCGCTCCGTCCATGTCATACCCTACCGCTTCTGCGGACGTGCGCTCTCGGGACAAACAGATTTAGAAGTCTGCGGCTCCCCGATACACGCTCATTCTCGACTGGCACCACCCAGCCTGCCGCAGATACTTCCAGGTTACCCGTGTTGGCACCACCCGCGGTGGCTGGCTGGCTTCTCTTTTCATCCGCACTTGTTTTTGCCGTCATCGTGGTCGGCGGTGTTACACGTCTCACGGAATCGGGCCTCAGCATCACAGAATGGCGTCCAATTACTGGCATCATACCTCCGCTCAAAGACACTGACTGGAACACCGAGTTCGAAAAGTACAAGGCGACACCAGAGTTCAAGCTGTTAGTGTGTTCCTCGAGCGCAGCCTGTCTCGAGTTGGCTCAATCGTCTCCACAGGATAAATCACTCCATTTCTTTGGATGAATTCAAGAACATATTCTATATGGAATGGGGTCATCGTGTCTTGGGTCGCGTCATCGGCATTGCATTCGTACTTCCGTTGGCCTATTTTGCCGTCAGGAAGAAGCTCACCGCTTCCATGCCCGCAAAGCTGACCGGTATGGCGCTCCTGCTCGGTTTTCAAGGGGTTCTCGGGTGGTACATGGTTAAATCTGGTCTTGAGGACTCGATCATGGAGACTCCTGGTGCGGTACCTCGTGTCTCCCAATACCGGTTGGCAGCACACCTCGGTACTGCTGTCTTGCTGTACGCAGGCATGCTCGGAACTGGACTGACAGTCATCAAGGATTGGAGATATGCACGTGGTGGTGCCTGGAGCGGGTCAAACACCATGTCATGGCAGGAGGTCCTTTCCAACCCTGCAATCAAGCGATTCACTCGGTACTCTCGTGCTCTGACAGCGCTTGTATTGCTGACGGCACTGTCTGGTAAGTGATGACTGACGCTGTTAATTTAACGGCGCTCACGTGAATGCGTGCAAGGTGCTTTTGTTGCAGGCCTGGATGCCGGATTGCTTTACAACGAGTTCCCGTTGATGGGAGGTCGCCTTGTACCTCCTATGGATGAGCTCTTCTCTATTGCGTATACTAGGAGCGCAGATCAATCCGATGTCTGGTGGAGGAACATACTTGAAAACCCTACCACTGTCCAATTTGACCATCGCGTCCTCGTAAGTTTCTCTGTTGGCTCCTGCCTCAGTACTAACACCCGTTTTAGGCGATGACGACCTACGTGAGCACCTGTCTGCTTTTCGCTCACAGTCGCCGGAGTGCCATCCGCGCTCTGCTGCCACCTCGCGCTCGTATCTCGATAACAGCTGCCTTTGCGATGGCAAACGTACAGGTGTTGCTGGGGTTGGCTACCTTGCTATACCTTGTTCCCATCCCTGTTGCTGCCGCGCATCAAGCGGGTAGTGTAGCATTATTGAGCACGATGGTCCATTTGCTCGTTGCTCTTCGCCGGCCCTGTCTAGCTGCTCGAATTTGGCGGAACGCCAGAAAGGACACCAACAAACTTGGAGGGAAAGCCTGAAGATGAAAGATACATATAGACCATAGACAAACTACCCACACTCAGTTATTTTTATTACATTTACCCCACTAACACGCTAGTTGCCTTTTTCTCAGTTGGAAAGCATCGTACATTAATCATTTCAACCAGACATTTGTACATCTTCAGCGGATGCTGCTGGGGGTACTGGAGCCGTTCCGTCCGCTGGTGCTTTCACATCCATACTATCCAGGTAACGCTGCACTGCCTCTCCCTCAACAATGCGGAATTTACCTTGGGGAGAAGAAGGCTTCTCAAAGACACCAGGCGGACCAATGATACCGATCGAAGTGTTGTTGATGTTGAGTTCCTTGTCCTGCTGGAGCGTCTCGCGAAGCGCGTGTAGCCCATGTTTGATCAACTCCTCCAAAGTACCTCGAGGGAAGTAAGTGAAATGTCGTAGCACCGGGTGCAAGGAAACGCACAATCAGTAAAACCCTCATAGTGTTTCTCCAAATACGTCTTGGCACTCTGGCTGCGTGCACCGATCGACATCGCAAAGTACTCGTACGAGTTGCCCGAGGGTGAGAACTCAAACAGGTGCGGCCCAGTCTGATCTTGTCCAATAACGAGGAAACCGACACCGTATGGCCGACGGCCGTATTCTTGCGTGTTCACCTGCGCCTCTAACGCACGAGATGACATCAACGTCCACGATGGCAATGACGGACTCACTGTCGGCGATGACGGAAACCAGCCGATTAACGGGCATCGGGCGATTGAATACCATGCGCTCAGTGAGAGCTTGTTGCCGCATGAAGTTACTAGTACCGTTCATCGGTCCAGCACAGGGGTTTTTACAAGGACACATGGCCATACCTCAAAACGCGTGCGTCCGATGTCAGCCCTGCAATCGCGATGCCGACGTGGTCGTCTATCCGGAACATTTTTTGTTGGTATGAAGCTAGTTCTCCAGTAGAACGCTAGCATGGCATAAATTCGCGCGTTCGCAGTGCAGTGGAATACGTGCCTTTAGCGCCAAAAGTATGGCGTGTGTCTTTGATCGTAGACCGACTGCCGCAGACCCTTGCTTCACGGCCTCGAGCGCATATTCGACCTGATGGAGACGGCCTTGCGGTGAAAAGACGGTGTTATCGGAATCGTATGTGTTTCTGAACTGCGTAGATGTTAAGTGTCTCGCGAAACAAGAGAATCGGGGTGTGAACGGACCATGATGGCAGGAGGAGGGGCGTAGAGGCGAAGCTCATACTAGGTGACGCGTCCTTCATCTGCCTCATGTCACGTGAGATCACTCGTCATTGAGACTATGTCGCAAGATATTGGAATAATTAACAGAAAAAAAAACATACAAACAGTGATTATGATGGTCTACTCGTTTCATCGTGTGCCCTTCTTGTCAGCTCGCCACTCCTTGAATATACCATCCAGACTCTTGTATATCAGATGCGACGGCAAGCAGCGGATTATTTCACCAATCTTTTCCTCTGCTTCTGCCTTGCCCTTTTCACCGCCTGCCTTTTGTGCGTACTCGACAGTCATGTAGAACATCGCAAGTACAGCGAGGGAGACGTGTGTCTGTTGTGCCCCGTGTGCTGAAAACTGGGAGAACGCGGCAAGTAGAGGACCTGAGATACTCGGTGCAGATATAGCAGGTGCAGTCTGAGAAAAGGGCGTTGCACGTTCCCCACGAACGAGCCTCAATAATATCTCCAAGAGGTTGTCGACTTCGGTCATATGTGTCTTGAGGAAACGTTGACGCTCGGTTTGTATTCCGACTGGAGAGTTGATTGCCCAACCATCGAGGACGGTCCAAATTGTAGGAGCCTGTCGGGAAAAGGTTCAGAAAAAGTTGAATATCAACAGAGAAAAAATAACCAACCGGGTCAGGATCCGCAACTTCGATCTTCTTCTCCCAACCATCTGCAGCCTCGCCAGCAACCCAAAACATACGCCCAAACATGCTTTTTAACCACTCTTGCACATCCCCGGACTTCACCCACTTGGGTTCCGATAATGGCCGGTCTCTGTCGAGATGAACGATGAGTTGTACCTTCGATGGAAACGGAACCTTTGAAAACGAAGGTATCGTCTCGTCATCATTGCAAGGCTCTGAGATAATTGGCATCGGCGAATACGATTTGGTGGCTTCTGAGAGCCCTTCAACCTAGTACTATTAATGCCTGCACAGGTCAAATAAGGGAACCTACTTACCAATATACCCCTTAGGCTTTCTTCATCATCTTTGTCGAGAGATACATGAACCTCAATCCGACCTTCAGCTCTGTACACGCGAAGGTACTCGACAACCTCGGCATCGACGACCAACCGTCTACTGCCTGCAGCATACGATATCGAAAGACGATTTGCTGAGGGTGTCTTCCCTTTTTTGGGTATGGCAGACACTTGTCGGTGTGACGACTCGCCGTAAGTGGAGCTCGACGACGTTGACAGGAGCGTGTTCGATGTCGGAGAGGCGGGAGGCTCCGGAAGATGTTCTTGATCATTGTCCTGGACAAGGTCGTGCACGAGTTTCTCGTCGGGTTGGGAAAAGTTCGAAGTTCCCTCGTTGCCATGAGCCAATATCTCCTCCTCTTGCGAGAATAGCCCACTGTCTGGACTGTCGTCAATGACAGTAGATGCATAGGAAGGATGAGATTGCAACGGCTTTGCGCAGGCATTGATCTCCTTGACCGTACCTTCGGCTATGGGAATCTGTGTATCGGTCCCTGCATGATCAGCAGACTGCGACTGAGGCACATCAGCTTGCATGACAGTAACAGGAGGAGGTGCAGAGGCCCGACTGGACGAAACATCAAATGAAGAACTCAGGGACGAAGAAGACTGAGAAGCAAGACGAGACGGTTCAACAAGAGAAGAATGTCTATCAAGCAGTGTCTCGTTCCCATTCCCAGTGCTAGGCTCACTGTGGGGAGGGTTTGTAGCCTCTGCAACAGCGGGCTTTGCAACTACTTCGGGTGTGGGAACGACATCCACGCTAGGCTGATTTTGATCAGATGTGCAACTTTGGGCACCCAGGGCTGATGCAGGATCACTGCCTGCAACCATGCCGTTATGGTCACCCATATCACGAATCCCAGTAGTGGCACAACCATCACCAGAAGAGGCAGTTCCATCAATAAGCGTGCCTTCAGGAGTAAGAGTTAGCCGGCGAAAGCCCCAGATGGACACCTCATCCAAATTTGGAAGTATCCATCATTGAAAATCATCTAGAAACTCACCATTGACAATGTCGCCTCCAAGTCCAGGTATACTCGATTCACTGACTGCAGTGTGAGGGTCTTCAACGTGACTCACACGCAGTAGATCGTTGTCCTCGTCGCCGGCATGCTCCTCACGGTTGCCAACCTCAACGTCAGCAGTGTCTCCATCGTCCTCGGCGATAGCAGCCATAAGCCAGTCACCTTCACTAGCGGTTTCGGCTACACTCGGTGCAGCACTACCCCGACCCATTCCATCCAGGTCAACGCTAGCGGTGTCGCTCATCTGGCTTCCGCGAGGCGGTGGTGGCCGCCCTCGGCGCTCTTCTGTATCACCATCATCATCCTCAAGCTTCTTGCGCTTGCCTTTGCGCGAATCCATAGGCGAGGTCCCATAAACGTAAGAAGAATTGTGCGGAATTGGATGTGAATCATCCGGTGAGACGGGCGTGTGGAAATAAATGCGAATGCGAGACGGTGGAGGAGAGCCGAGCGAAGATTGCTCCCCAACGGAAGGCTCAGCCTTGACATCAGCTGTAGCTGATGTATCTGCCACGGCATGATCACCGCTATGTGCAATGTCAGCTCGTTCTCCACTGGAGAGATCATTTGACCGTATCGACTCTTCCTTGACAATAGCATGCGAAGGGTCAGTGAGAGAGGTAGCCCTCTCTCTGTCCTCCGACTTGACCGCAGGGGGAAGTATGCCCCAAGTCCATCCGAGCTCGGGCATCTCGAGCCCCACAATCTTAAAATCCGTGAGGGT
The DNA here is from genome assembly GCA_038094475.1 of Phylloporus aff. rhodophaeus. Taxonomy (NCBI): domain Eukaryota; kingdom Fungi; phylum Basidiomycota; class Agaricomycetes; order Boletales; family Boletaceae; genus Phylloporus; species Phylloporus aff. rhodophaeus. The sequence continues at coordinate 21,063 of JBBPUD010000024.1, read as the reverse complement.
GCGGCGATTCTCGTCCTTCTTACCACTGCTCGTAAAACTCCCAGATGATGTATCGCGGTTGCCCAATTGAGTATTTGAACCATCCTGACGCGCAGCACGACCCGCAGAATGACCCTGTCCCCTCGCACGGAAACCCGTATTGCCCATATTCCCTTGATGGTGCTGATGTCCCGCACTAAACGACCCACCTCTGCGGTTATGGAAATCTTGTTTGTTGCCAAAACCACCCCGTGAACCATGACCTCGTAAACCTTGCTGATTGCCACGGCCGCCGCCACCACCCATAAACGAGCTGCCTCCTCGACCGCCGCGCTGACCACCTATGCCACCTCGGTTGCCGCCCATGGATCCTCCCCTCCCCCGACCTGCGCCGATAGAGCCGCCACGGCCACCCATACCCCTGTTGTTCCCACCGAGAGGTACCTGGTTAGTACCTTGTTGGTTCTGACTCTGGCCATGTATGGAGTTCTGAGGGGTTGGTGGAGGTTGGAATTGTGGTTGGGGAGGTGGGCCCAGCTGACGTTGTTGTCCATGGTGATGACTTGCACCGGGTCCATCAAATCTTTGTCGTTTGGCGGGGGGGAGGTGCTGGGGGGGAGTGTGATGAATTCCATGATTATGCCGGGGTTGTTGTGGTTGCTGAGGTTGTTGTTGCTGGGGGAAGTATGATTGGGGAGGGGCAACCGTTTGAGGAGCTTGTGAGTACGTCGCCTGAGAAATGATAGGCTGGGGAGGTTGGGGTACATAGGCCTGAAAACCAACTGAAGCTTGGTAAGGATTATACTGCGGCTGGGCCTGTGGGGGTGGTGGGGGAGCCATTGGTTGCACTGGCTGGTAATGCTGGGGTTGTTGTTGGGGCTGCTGCTGTTGCCTTTGCTGCCAATGCAAGTTCTGACCGCCATAGCCGTAATTTGCGTACAGAGCACTTTGTTCTGGAGTAGGTCTCTGAGGTTGGGGGGCGCTCCATTGCGGACTGTAAGCGACGGGGGCAGCTGCAGTTGACTGTTGCTGAACTTGGTGATGGGCAGCAGCGGCAGACCAGTACGCAGAGTAATCCGGTGGCCCTGCAGGGGGAGGGCCGGGAGGAAGGGGCGGTTGAGGCGGATTAAAAGTTGGTTGGGGAACAAAGGGATTCTTGTTCATAGCGGAGACGGTGAACCGATCTTGTGATCAAATATGCTCTGAACGTCGCAATCAACGACGCTCGGGGATGCTTGGACGTCGTTTGAGACAGCGAGCTCGAGCGAACCGGACTTGAAAATGCTTGTCCGACAATTAGTCATCAATACGGTTCTACTAGTACAAGAATGATCTACAATACACCCTCTCATCCCGTTGACGGCGACGACGAATGAAGACCTGCCAACCTGCGATTGCGCTCCTCCTGGACATCATGAGTCAACACGGAACGGAAAGATGGAATGCTCACCTCGTGGACCTGCTTAGCGTTAAGTTGTTCATCTGCACGAACTTTCAAAGTATCGACGCTATACCTTAATCTTTGCGCTTGTTGTCTTTGCGTCTAGCAGAGTGTCGCAGGTTATCTGCATGCGGAACAACCGAATCCTCAATACCCACCTGTACATCGCTCTGCGCAATGTGGAGGTTTGTCACTGCCTTGTCGTGATTGTGCGTAGCTTTCTGAAGTAATTTGACTGTCTCGTGTTCCTTGTCCTCCATCTTCCTCAGGTTCTTGTCTGCCTTGCTGGAAGCCTTGCCGATTGGACGTCAGCTGGATCCTAGTGGGCATTGAAACAATCCCAATCAGCTCACCTTGGAAGCCTTCACTTCCGACTTTTCGGTGCGCTGGAGCTCCTTCAAAGCACGCTGGTAGATTTTTTCGTCGGCTTTAGCCTCCTTTTCTACGTCCTTTTCTATCTTTTTCACGGCCTTTGGATCAACGTTGGTAGTGCTCATCGTGGAGGAGGTGGTATCTACAATTCATCTTGCCGGTCCTCGCATTTATGCGTCAGAAAGGGGCTTGTGGAGCAATTGAATGTGGTCGTTGCCTAGGATATTAGTAACCTTGATTGGATACCAGACTGGCCTGCCCGCCAGCAGTGCGAAGACCACCCAATGCCCGACCACGCCTGGCCCCGCCATAACTCTGACACCTCCCAAAAACAGTCTCAGCCAGCCGTTCACTACGCTGAGGAGCCCGAACGCGCACCCTCTGGCCAATATTTCAATACCCCCCCAAGACTCGAGTCTCGCGCTCCCTCTGCCGCAGGCACGGATGATGAGGACGACGATGCAGAATTTGACTTGGGCGGCGACGAGGACTTGGACGACGAAGAAGCAAAATTCAGGCAGAAAATGGGAGTAAATATCAGGCCGAGACGCTGGACGATTTGGCGGTTCGTCAATTTCTCATATCCATGGTCCTTGCCAAGGGTATCATTCTTGTAGCCTGTTCACTGCCTTGTTCTCCACCTTGATTGGTTCCACCTTCCTCGCCGGAATCTTAGTGACCCCGGCTTTACTTGTCCACTTCTTCTGGTACAAACCCCATCCTACTGGCTACCGGCACTATGTGGACCAAAACATTCAAGCATGGCTTTTCTGGGCGGCGGCCAATGTCGTCATTTCCTGGGGTCTTGCAATGATCGTGGACGTCGTACCTGGAATAATACGCATCCTGATATCCATTTCCTGGGGCCATGTCTCCGAGGAGGTCAAGTCCCACATTGAACTGTACGATTCCGTCAAAGGTACCTTGAAGCCCGTATTGTATGCCGGTAGCGCCTGGCTCAGCTGGATCATTTTGTTCCAAAACATATTCAAGCTGTTCACCAATGGCACTGGTGGAGCAAGCAACCCTTCGTATACTCATGTAAGTTCTCTGAAAACCTTAGTGGGTGCAAAGTACCCATTAGTGTTCGTAGGTTGCCCAAACCATCGAATTTCTGTTCTTTTTCGCACTTGTGGTATGTGCTCAAAGAATGTTGTCACATGCTATTGGTATGGAAGATCCCTACAATTTCCCTATCAAGCTTATCGCGTTTGACAGCTTTCGCTTTTCATCGAACTGCTTACAAGGAACGCCTTGAAGAGGTTAAATGCGGTTTGCGTATCATTGAAGAACTCCGCAAGTATAAACCAAAGGCGCGCCACCACAATAAGCGATCCAGTAGTGGACATGGCGTGTTTAACTTTGGCTTTATTCACCCTTTCAGCGAAAAGGACTCCAACCATCGTCAATGTGACGACAAAATCGCTCAGAGTAGTAACCTTCCCGAAACAGGAGACCACAAGGGGAAAGGGAAGCATAGATCGACGAGCCCTCTCCCTCATGACACTACTCCGGACTCGGTTGAATTGGAGGATCTGAGGACACCTACGAGTCATTCCGCTTTCAACTCATCACATGAAAAACAAGATACCTTTCACGGCAAGCATGCAGTTGACCAGCGTGTACACCGACACGAAGAATACAACCCGGCCATTCAAGCAGCACGAGTGATCAAGTCAGCGGTGTTGCACGATGCTCGCAATATTAAGGGCAGTAACAAGGAGTTAAGTGGGCTGGCGTTTAGTGTCAGCTCGGCCCATGAAGCCAAGGTATGTCAAGACTTCCTAGCACTCATAATGACGACTAACGTCGATTGCTACAGCGGTTAGCGCGATCTATCTATAAGACGTTCCGTGACCGCCACCGGACTTATTTGATCCCAGAAGACTTCCAGCCGGCCTTTGCTACTCCGACGGAAGCTCAGGAAGCCTTTCGTGTTTTCGATAAAGACAACAATGGTGACATTTCGCTACCCGAGATCAAGACTACCATTCTACGCATTTACAACGAACGACGGTCCCTCTCGCGGAGCATGCGCGACGTTGGTGTGGCTCTCAGAACACTTGATCAAATCTTGTTGTTGTTCGCCTTTATCATATTGTTCTTTATCTCACTGAGTGTATTTGGCGTCAACGTCACTCAATCACTGACGAGCATGTACTCGTTGGCAATCGCGGCGAGTTTTATCTTCAAGAACGCAGCTAGCAGTGTTTTTGACGCCATAATATTTCTGTTTGTAACACAGTAAGTTCATCTACTTTCCTTGAACCTGCTTATACTGACGTTCATTCTTTGAGCCCATTCGATTCAGGCGATCGATGCTTTATCGACAGTGAGAGGTTGCTAGTAAATACGATTGTCAGGCTAACATTCCTCTAGCTGAAAACTTGATTGTCAAGAAGATGGGATTACTCGCGGTGTGCAACCACCCTGGTTGTTCATACTTGCATACTCATCCTACCATCTAGACGGTATTTGTTCGGGCGGATGGCACCGAGACATATTACTCTAACAGCCAACTGTCCACGAAGTTCATGTGAGTCACTGTTGACAAGTCTGATGTATTACTAATATAGCGCAGAACCAACGTTCGCCGGAGTGATGTGTGACTATTTTGTTCTTCACGGTGCAAGACTAACTCTCATGCAGAAAATGGTGGAGTCACTCAAAATGCAGGTCGCCTGGCGTACACCCTTGGACAAGCTGGATGCACTCGAGGCCCACTTGAACGAATGGCTTGCGACGGAAGAGAATCGATGGTTTGAACCAACGACATCAGTTACTCTGCAAAACATTTTATTCCAGCGCCATTTAGAAATTACCATCGCTATCCCCCACAATTCGTACGTATACTTGACAGTGCTGCGGATATCTGAAACGACTTGCTTTCAGGACGTGGCAGTGAGTGTTGGGTCCTGTTCCTCCTTCTAACAAGGATCTATTCATATTATCCGTGACCTATCACCACGCAGGGACTGGGGATTGATGAATGCCCGAAGGACTGCATTCCATACTGCCGTTCAGTATTACTGCCAGCAGCTTGGTATCTCCGCATGCGAATCTGCCATGCCGGTTGTCTACTTTGACTCGGCTAACCAGGAATATACTCCTGGCTTCTCGGAAGCAGAACATGGTTCCCAAGAACATTTACACCGAATGGGCACCAAACATTTCCTGGGCTTTACGCCACCAGACCAACGGTCACAGTTGCTACGGGCAAGGAAGACCAAGAGTCGCAAGGCTGCATTGCGGGGTATTGGTGCGGATGGTGGCGACGCTTGAAGCCTCATGGAGTAGGGAACGCGTATTAGTGAGTAGATAGCGTACATGTTGTACCGGTGTGTCAAGTTAGATTGACAAGCCCGCTTGCACGTGTTGTGATTACGGAATGGTGGGCTCAAGTATAAATACTGGTTGGTCCAAGTCCTCCTTGTGGTCGGCTCAGTTTCGGTTGCGGCGACGTCTAGGGCAATGAGCGTTGCAGATCTTTACGACCTCGAACTCATCTGGTGAGCAACGTTGGCACCGTATGCCCTTTCCATCTAATTGCTTCCGCTCAGGCCATCCTCAGAACCTACAGAGGTGATCGTGACTGGCACATTCGACCAGGTTCGCATTCCGGCCGTCTTAAAAACATGTTGCTCACCCTCGCTCTAGTGGTCGTCTTCCATTTATTTGGTCAAAGGTGACGATGTTTTCTCCGGTTCTGTGAAAGTTCCGTGGGGTCAAAAGATCGCATACAAGTTCATTGTCGACGGCCACTGGGAATGTCTTGATGACAGGCCTCAAGAAGAGGACGGAGACGGAAACATTAACAATGTCTTTCAAGCACCTGAAAAACCTGAGCCCGTTGCCATACCCGCACGTTTGTCTATCCCTCCTGCTGGTGTACCGAGCGAGGGGTATAGCGCCATCGAAAATATGGTGACGGCCGTGGAATTCATTCCCCCGGCTGAACCCGCAGCGACTAGGGTGTCGCTTCCGCTTCCGATCCCACAGATCTCCACCGAGGGTCTTAGCCAGGGACCTTCCCCTGTGAACGAGCCTAAACTGGTGGGAGTTCTCCGCTCGATGGGATAGCCACTCATTAACCCATCTTACGTAGAACACAGCAGCAGCTACCGAAGGAAACATTTCTCCCGCTTCGGTGACACTCGCAGAAGTTGCCTCGCCCAGTCAAGCACCGTCTTCCCAGCTCGTCTCCGTTCTTCCACTCAGCGATAACGATTCTTTTCCGCTTCCCGCAATCATTGGGAATGGAGGGGCTTCTGAGGGCATTATGACTCATGCACCGATTCAATTCACCAAGGGAGAGCTCCCCACACGTTTGGTCCCTGAGAATGAACAGCAGGTTGTGACCACACCGGAGCCTGCAGTATTGCAATCTGCTGCTCAACCTGATGATCCGCCTGCTGCAACCGTGGATCCCTCCGAAAAGCAGCCCGAGGTGGGACCTCCTCAGACCGCGTCACAAGTTCAGCACGAGCAGACTGTGGCACCTCCTTCTAACGTTCCCACTCCCTCCACTCCTGCCTCGAGTACGTTAACTCAGAAGAAACGTCGGTCTTTCCTTGCGAGAATCAAGGACATGTTCGAAAAGAACAAGAACAAGCGGGAGAGGAAGGAAAAGGCCAAGAACTGAGCACGTTTCCTTAGTGGTGACTTCACTATTGACTGTTGGATACCCCAGTTACGAACCGCTATGCCCTGCTTCACGTCGGATAACGCACACCATCGCATCGCTATCATCATAGACTTAAATTTATTGCACCAGCAACTTATTCCGGATTGTAGGCAAACACGTGGACCGTGTGCATACTGCCTTGCGTAGGGTTTACTTTTTCGGGTTCCGTATTTTATTGGTGAATCTCCAGGGTGATCCCTGCTGCGTCTGAGTGTCTGTAAGAGAGGAATTTTTCACGGAGAACCTACCAGCAGCAATTGTTTCGCCACCTCGTCTCAACAAAATGCGTCCCATATCCTTATTCACCGCAAACGGTTCGATCGGAATAGGTCTCGAAACAGCACCGGTACCAGAAAGACTGTCGCCTCGTAGGGTAACTTCGATTTCTGCAGATGTTCCTTTGGTCAAGACCCTGTGGGCAGGTGAGCTAAGATGCAACTATATGTAAAGAAGGATTCTACCGGGGATTCTTTTTGGTTACGGAACCGGTCGCCCGATCCAAACTTGCAACCAACTTCGAGATTGTCGCAGGGACATCGCGGGAGTGGTGAAATAGCTCGACCTGTCCAGTCGTTTTCTATCCGTGACTTTTTAGTTGTATATGTGCACATACCGAAACACCACTGGTGATTGGAAGTTGGATATCAAAAACAATTACCCGCGCGCTGAAGCGGGTTGCAAGCGGGACGAGGTCGTTCGGCGGGCACAGGACACTGCCAATGTTGAGATGGATAGGATCGATCATCGTCAGGTAGAGAGTGACATTAGAACCTGCGGCAGCCCAAGACATGTTTTTTTCGTCGACATCGATGGCTGGGGTAGCATCAGAAAACGTGATATCGAAGTAATTGGAGCCTTGACCCTTACATTTGACGACGGCGCTCTCGTCCCCGGGTAGAACTCGTAGTCGTTCACCAACTTGAACGACACCAGCACATACTCGTCCACTTACTCCTACGCCAGAACTTTGACCCTTGAAGACGTTCGAAATTGGAAGTCTTAGGGGCGATTCAATGTCTCTTGCCGGGGGCTCTAATTTATCTGGGGTATGGTTGGTAAAGAAAATGCAATTACAGAGTTCATCAAAGATACCTAGGAGATCGAGTAGTGTCGGCCCTTGATACCATTGGGACAGTGCGGATGCTTCAGGCGCTTTCCGCTCCACGAGGTTTACACCGAGTATCGCACCTACTGGTACGAAACTTGTCTTTGACGATTGGAAACCCGACTGACCGAAGAACGTCTTGAGATGATGGCACACTTCCTCGTACCTAGGTTGTTCCCAGTTGACCTGTAGCCGTATTTATCAGTAGTGTCCATTAATATATTGCAAAGTCTGACTTGATCCAACTTGTTTACCGCAACTATCACTTGCGACACTCCGAGACTTCGCACGAGGATCAAATGCTCGCGAGTCTGTCCACCGCGTTCGAAACCTGCCTCAAATTCCCCCGTCGTAGCATCAACGACGAGGAGTGCGCAATCTGCTTGGGAAGCGCCTGATATCATATTCGGAATGAAATCCTTGTGCCCCGGTGCATCTAGAATTGTCATCTGTCGATTTACTGTTGAGAGAGATTGCATCGCAATGTCCATAGTAATTCCCCTGTAGCAAGTGTTCAATCGACAAGCATGGGCGATGCACAGGAACAAACCGTTCTCGCTCTTCTTTTGTACCATCTAGCTCCCAAGCCCAGCTGAAGCTGCCTTTCCCGGCTCTATTACTCTCCCTCTCATTCGTGTGACGTGATTTCTCGTTGACACGTCCAAGTTCATACAACAATCGGCCCATCAGTGTCGACTTGCCGGCGTCAACATGCCCTTAGAGGGCAATAGGCGCGCAAGTGTCAGATAAAAACTTTCGGCTTACCGATGACTACCAGGCTGACACCCTTCTTTGGACACTGACCAGGTGCCTGAAGCTCTTTCCTCACTTGCTCCAACAGTTTCTCTCGCTCTATTGTTGTCCTTGGGGGAGGCTCATCCACTCGAGGAGATTCGTCTTCCCGGGATTGTAAATTCGCCGCTGAGAGGTCAAGTAACATTTGATCCAATCCCCCACTATTCGTCCTGGCAGGAGTAGTGGCTCCCGATCTCCTCGAGCCGGTACCTCCCTTCTTTGACGGCTTAACGGGTGTTCCAATGGGTGACATTGCCCGAGAAGTCGGTGTGTTATAACCGGATGTAGATGGGGTCTGCGGCACCTTCCTTTGAGTGGCAGCTTTTTGTGCCTTTTCGCGCTCCTTTGCGGCTGAAGGAACGTCGGAAACAACATCAGCATAATACATTCCATTGGAAAAGAAAAACAACAACAGCAATATAAGTGTACATCTATCACCAGGGGGTCCAGGGAAAAATAAAGGGTGATAATATTTAAGATGAATGGGAATGCAGTGAGCCGGCGCATCACTGCCGATGCGCCAAGGCGGTGCCGCGGCGAGCATTGAAGACCATGTCGTCGGGGCTCGGAACGTCAAACGCAAAGCAAGTAGACCGGACGCTCAAGTCTGGTGAGGTAGGAGACTTTACCCGGCTCCGCTTGTATTGATCTGAGTCATAGCCGAGCGTTGATTTGCTTCGAGAGAGTGATGCCTCGTACATATCAACAAGGTTCAGTTCTTCTCTCCCATACTTGGGCAATTGACAGTCCTTGCCCTTGTCTTCGCAGGTTGTTAGAGGATTACTGAGAAGCAAGGAAGCGAAGGCCGAGGGTAACGCACGGGAATGGGTGGGACTTGGTAGGAAGAGTGGGGACGGAGACGCAACTGGGCCCTCGTCATCGGCGACACTCGAGGCGGATAGAGATTTGGCTTGCGCTTTCTTAACCTTGAGCGCCAGCTTTGAAGACCGGCCTTCCGTCCCAGGCATTTGAACCAATGGGATAGGTTCCAGCGATTGTTTAGTTGACAGACTCTCAAGAGAATGGTAAGATGTCGTTATGGCAGTTGTCACGGTTGATCCATTCGCGATGGGAGTTAGGTATTCTGTGTGAGGTTTGGGAAGTTCCTTTGGAGGAACTCGTGAAACAAGAGTGTGAGAATTGACCTTGGCCTGAGCAAGCTTCGCTAGCTTGGACTGAGGACGCGCCTTCGTATCTGGTTCGGTGGGTGTCACAAGAAGTTCACTAGGAATAGGCGAACGAGAAGAAACGGAGCGTCTCTCCAGTTTGATTGTGGAGACAGATATGTCAGACATGTTGTCCACCTGCTCGCCTGACGTAGCTTTCTGGTCGTAGGCTTCAAGATCCATGGCGGTCTGTATCGCCTTGCGCACATGAGAAGACATGGATGACGTGGTGGTGGATGGAACTCTGATGGAAGGTGACGACTTGACCGAAGCAGTGGATGCTGGTTTCTCGGGAGTGGGAGGAGCCTTAACCGTTGTCACAGATAGCTCTGATGAGTGTGACTTGGTGGTACGCGAAGCTAGCGAAAGCCGGGACTCAGCAGATGGACGCAGGGCCGGATAGGTGATGACAGAGGTAGACTCCAAATCCGATGATCTTGAAGTAGATATCGTACTGGCGCGAGAGCTTGCCAGTTCCGCAAGTTTAGAGCGTTTCGTGGGTTGAACGCGACGAAGCGAGTCCTTTTCGGGAACAGGAGGTGGCTTCTCACTGAACTTGGACGCAAAGTCTGGAATATCCGGGAGGCTATCTGTCACCGGCATTGATATACTAGGGGCGCATGGAGGGGACTTTGGTGGCTCTGACTGAGCCTCTGACTCCGCTGGTGTGTGAAGAGATGGTGCAGAGTCGTAACTTGAAAGGCGCTGAACAGCTGAGGGGGAGGGGGAAGGAGGTATCCTATTTGGATCAAGAGGCTGGTATGGATATCCGTCATTCGTATGGGTCCCTGAGAAGAGCGCTGAGTGCTCTGGAGATACAATGAGTGAAGTTGCGACGGAATCAATGTAAAGAGACGTACCGATTACTTTCCCATAGGAAGAGGTTGTCTCGCTGGAGGATAGTGCACGGGGGTTATTCATTGCCACCAACTGCTGTCTGGAGGGCCAATGGCGAGATGGCTCGGTACGCTCGGTAAGTTCTGTGATCGTGCTGAGACGAGAATGACGATCGGGGGACCTGAAATCCATGGGTGAATCATCCACGTCGACTTCCTGATTATAACCGAGGTGTTGAGGGGCCGGGTAGTAGTCGGACTGAAATTGCCCGTTTTGGGCCAGAACAATCAAGGGGACGCGCGGACGCTCAGGGCCAGTGGGATTTTGCGGTGCTAAGAGACAGAAAACGATAAATATAGCTTTAGGATGCAAAGAAGCGCAGAAGGGCGACGACGACATGCACCTTGCTCTTGTTCGTCTCCTTTTCGGCGGAAGCGGGACCACCAGCGGGATTTAGAACGGGTGGGGGGAACATCATGAAGAAAAGTGGCAAAAGCAAAACTACGCTAACAAAGGGAGAGAATGCGATGGCCTACCTTTGCGTTCCTTTGCAGCAGCTCTGCGGTCTTGTTCCTCTGAGGGAAAACGATCGTATGAGAAAAGGGGTACAGTGAGGGAGAGAAGACATACCAAGCAACCAAGCGATGGATTGATCGATATCGAAGTAACATTGCCAAAGTGCGTCGCGGATGACGGCGTCATCAAGACCGGTGGTAGCTTCGTCGCCGATTATGGCTTTAATGTGTTCGGTTCCAGATTCCATTTGAGCTAGATATGAGGTCGAAAGAGGGAAAGGGGTGGGCTACGGAAAGACGGACCTTGTTGCTCTGGGGTCAAGTCGTCCCCCTCATCGTCGAGCGCACCATCGTCTAGTTCAGCTGATAGCATGATAGTGAACAAGATAGATCGAGGTAGCGATTCGACAAACCGTGGATGTCAATGTTCCGTACGAGTCTGTGTCGTGACATATCTGTTGGGTGTCCAAGGACAACAAGATCTTAGTTCCAAACATAGACAAACACCGGCTTACCCCTCTGCACCGTCATGTTGAGGTCTCTGCGCGCACAGCGACGTGTCCTGACATTCGGTTCGTCTTGTTTAACTCTGAGACGACAGGGGTTTTCTTCTACGCCAGCTCGGTCGTACGACCTTGCAAAGCTTGTCCTTGTCGGTCGTCTGGGCAAAGACCCAGAGCTTCGTACGACTAAAAACGACAAGGAATACATCGCGTCCGTCTTTCTCCTGCTTCCGTTGACCTTTCTCATCCCCTCGTAGATACAGCGTTGCGACGTCCAACTTCCCCCCTCCGCCTCCGAACCCCGATGGCAGTAAGTTTCCATCCCACATTCATTCGTGCTCTCATTTGTACGCGTCTCCCAGCTCGCATAGAAAATGGTGTCACTTGGCACCACATTGTTTCGTTCAATTCGACTCAGAATAACTATCTCAAAACGCTGAGCAAGGGATCCAGGGTTTATGTCGAGGCCAACTATGAGCTTCGTGATCCCGACCCAAGCGCGGACCCGTCTTCTCCCTCTGGTCAACGCCAAATATTCCTGAGACATGGTGCGCTGCGTTTATCCTGTCATAGATTTCACCTCAGCCATTTTGCAGAGACCATCCGGGTGCTAACGACACCGTACCAGCAAGACACGGAAACATCAGATCATGTGTGACATTGTCCTATCGTTGTCCAAAATGTCGCCGTCACTCTCTACTGTACATGACTCATGTATCGTGTTCGTCATCAAATGGCGTGTGTGCCCGCGATGCCAATTCTCCAATAAAACTCTTCTCCTGGTGAATGTACCGAACGTCAGACTGGCTGTATGAACTTGCCGCAATGCTGTCCCTGTGCTCCTGGTTTGCCAGTGTTGGGATAGGCATTTCAGTGTGGATCACCGACTCCGAGGCGATGGAGTGTCTTGCACCCTGTCCCTGTTTTTTGTGCAAGTAGTCCCGAATCGTTACTGACATGAGCTGGTTGAGGTCCCTTGATGAGTGCACCGCCGTCGCCACGATCAACGACGTACTCTGTGATCATCCTGGCTCGAGCCAGAGTAACAGGCTGCTACAGCAATGGGGCAACATGGTGCGTTCTATTGACTTAATTGACTCAGCACTGTCCAGATAACCGGAGATGACATGCTTACATCCAACCATATTGGAAACGCTGAACCAAGTTGAATGAGCTGAACATGTTGGAGCGGACTCTTGCTCACCTCCTCCACGAACGGCAAATTCACCATCGATCCCTATCTGCTTCGCCGTCTTGCCCATTGCACTCATGCCTTTTTCTACATAATAGCTCGAATGGCTTGTCCGCTTGACGACGGAGATCATGCTTTCCAGACATGCCCAGCTGTCAAGGCTGACATCACCTTCTCCGGAAGGGTGGCCCAGGTCTCCCGCGGTACATGCAAAGAGGGTGTGCCCGGAGATGGTTTGTATGGAGATCACCATGCCCTTGCCTTTAAAATGTCGAGAGCTCCCGCGAAAGCGCTTGCGGAGAGAGAGCCCGAGTGTGACTGCGTCGGTCGCTGAAAAGGATGAAAAACGGAGGGTGCCCTCTTCCTTGAGTGTCTGGTTGGCAATGTCCGTGTCTGAAGGCATCATTGTGTGTATGGACGAGAACATGGAACTAGCGGAGTAAGAAACGCAACTCGACTATGGCAAGTGGTTCAGACTACAAGTTCAACAAGATCCCAAAGTACAACGAGGCAGGTTACTCCAACTAATCCACACGCGTTCGGTCAACCCTCTCATCTGTCTTTCAAACACCTCCGACACAAGCAGGGGAGAAACACGAGGTCACATGACAAAACTCAAGGTATCACGTGCTCACATACTCTTTGATGGAATTCCTTCACGATCTAGGCAGCCATGCGCTCAAGCCTTCCCTCTTCGAGCTCATCGCGCAAGAACAGCTCAGAGACCTTCTCCAGCCAGCACTCAAATATGTCTTGGCAGTAAGCACCGCTTGTTACCACCGATTACTTGCCTTAACCCCACCGCTCAGGTCTTCGCACAACGATATCCGCGGTACCTCATCCGTATCGTCAACCGCCACGAGGAATTCTATGCCTTGATCATGTTTTTCGTCGAGCGACATTATTTGCGCAAGCATAGTGAGTCTGGTCGTCTCACATCGGAATATTCTTTAACCATTCTAGACGCGTCCTTTTCGGAGAACTTTTATGGCCTGAAGAGACGTAGACACCCTTGGATACCTACGGATAGAGCTTCCGCTGCAGTTCGTGGCGCTCCTATCGCAGAAAAGCTTCGGGACAAGGACGTATGGCAATCGCTCTTCTTCTTGGTACGCTCTCCGACGTTTTGTGGAATACTGACTGCTGACTATACACAGGTCGTCGTGCCGTACCTCCGAGCCAAGGCGCATGACTACTATGAACGACTGGGAGGGGGTGTCCCGCAAGACGTGTTGGAAGAGGGTCGCCGCACACCATCCCTTACTGATGACGTATGCTATTTCTATACCAGACAAGGTGATGCTTACGGACGCATCGCAGTCCCTAGCGGCACGTTGGCGTGGAGCATACCAAAAGGTTTTCCCATGGGTGAACACGTCGTTTGAACTGTGGTTGCTCGCGTGTAATGTGGCGTACCTCTTCGAACACACTCCGTTTTACCGTCCGTGGCTGGCATGGATAGGGATTGACCTACGTCGGTTGAGTCCGGAAGACCTTGTGAGTGTGGTATCTGCGGTATATCCACCTTGCGCCGATATTGATTCCCACTGGCAGCTTGTGACCGTGCAGGGACCCCATCACGCTCAGCGAGGGACCATGAAACAACTTTATCAACTCCTGAAACATGCACCGCATCTGATCCTTGATTCATTGAAGCTTCTCTTGCCGACGGCCATCTTCTTCATCAAGTTTTTGGAGTGGTGGTATTCTCCAGGGTCGCCAGCACGCTCCTTGTCGATATCTCCTCTTGGCCCGCCTGTGCCACCTCCTCGGATGCTTGCACCACACCCTTCTGGAGTACCCGTGGAGGACACGATGTTTGGGCGTTGTCCATTGTGTCAAAACATCATGAACAACGCTACCGCATTACCTTCTGGTTACGTTTTTTGCTATCGCTGTGCGTTTGACCATGTCAAACAACACGGCAAGTGCCCAGTGACGTTATTGCCTGCAAAGGTGTGGCAGATGAGAAAGGTGCTGATTTAACATTAGCCCAAGCAATTTGTCATCTCTCTCTTCCACCGCAGTCTATAATTTGACGTGTCTGCGTCGACTAATTAATGATGCTTAAATCAATGAAGAGTCGTACTTGGCAAGGGGGAGGGGGGGGGGGGCACACACCACGATTGAGGTCAGCCGAGTGGGTGAGACGACGCACGTGTGTGGACTGGGCGGCGACGACGACCTTTCAGTCTTTCGAGTGTCGTCGCATTTTCTTTTGGAAATAACCAGCATGGTTTGAATGGTGCCAATCTTGAGAGCAAACTTGTCCCACCTCCCATCCGTGTGGTATGAAGGTAGTCCCTCCCTCTGGATTCATTACCAAACACTAACCCATCACCGGTCAGTTTGGCAAGCAGATTCAGTCCGAACAGATCCCAGGATGGTCTGCGTATTATCTCGACTACAAGTTCCTCAAAAAGATCATCTCTTCGCTGGCAGCGAATCGACCGGCCTCGGAGGCAGCAGCGCTTGCGTTGGGCGTCCGACCTGCCGATCTCTTGAACCCGACCATCAACACACCGATCGCGATAGCAGATACCCCAAGTGACGATCCGAACCAGCTCTCCATCCTCTCTTCGCTCGGGCAGGACAACGACCGAGGGCCTGATTTCCACGCTCACAAGGCCGCCTTTTTCTTCAAGCTCGAGCGGGAGCTCGAAAAGGCACGTGAAATGCGACTTGATGGGTGTTTGCTCACGTCTGGGCACACTAGATCAATGCGTTTTACCTTCAAAAGGAGGCAGAGCTCAAGTTGCGTCTGGAAACCCTGCTGTCCAAGCGTCGCGCTGCGGCGTTGAGAGGCCTTCCGGATGCCACAGATGGTTTAGCCATCAATCACGTCGAATGGATCGCTGTCGAGGAGGGATTTCGTCTGCTCGAGAGGGATCTGGGTAAACTGCAGGTGATCATCCCGACACTCTCTCGCCAACACTCCGCCCACATGATGCCCACAGCAATTTGTAGAGATCAATGCGACCGGGTTCCGCAAGATCTTGAAAAAGTGGGACAAACGATCGCGCTCTACGACCAAGGAACTCTACCTCGCCCGCCAGGTCGAGGTTCAACCCGTATTCAACAGACAAGTGATTCGTACACTCTTTGTTACTCGCCGTTTCTGACGCACGAAAAAGCTCATTGCAGATTTCTCGGATATTGTCGCTGCGAGTCTCCTAGACCTCACCGATCTCTCTACCGGCCTCATATTCGAAGGTGCCGCTGCTCAGGACGTTCTAGACCTCCAGCTCAGTATCGAGCGGAACTCGTACTCTGGCCCGTTCCGCGAGTTTGAACTCGACTTGCGAAAGGCAGTGGACAACTCTGACAAGGCGTCGATCAAGGATCTCCTGCGACACTCCAACATGCTCAGTTCCCAAGGCGAGGGAAAGGCCATTGTCACTCGCGTGCTCTGGAAAGTCATTGTTGACGCACCTGCAGAACTCGCAGACCTTATTCTCACCAGCGTCGAGACGCCCTTTGATTTCGGATTCATCGATGATATCAATGGACGGACGTGTCTTCACGAAGCGGCGGCGGCGGGCACTTTGCGCCTCGTGAACGTGTGTCTCGGGAAAGGGTCGCAGAGAGACAAACTGGATGTCTATGGACGGTCAGCCCTACATTATGCGGCGATGCATGGCCATGCGGCGGTTTGCAAGCGGCTTTTGGAGGCTGGCGTTTCGCCACATGTCCTCGACGTCGACAATTGTGGCCCGGTTGTCTATGCGACCCTCCGAGGTAGCGCTGAATGCGTGCAGGTTCTAATATGCGATCAGTGCATCGCGTCAAACTCTTGCCTGCTGCCCCTATCTCTGGCGAGTCAACACGGGTACACCGACGTCGTCTCCTTGTTGCTCAAGGAGGGGGCAAAGTGCGTTCCCAATACCAACGGAGAGTTTCCGATCCATCTTGCTGCTCGCGAAGGTCATGCGGATGTCTGCAAGCTGCTGTTAAATCAGGATGGATGGGATCTCCCGGACAAGTATCATGAATGGACACCTCTGTTTCATGCTGCGCGTAATGGACACACTGCATGCCTAGAGATTCTTCTCCAAGCTGGGGCCCGCGTCGATCGGACTGACGAGCTGAACCAGCAAGCCATACATTACGCGGCATGGTACGGTCATCGTGCGTGCGTCGACCTGCTTCTCAAAGCGAAGCCGAGGGAGCCCCTGGACATGTCTACCCACCGTATTGCTACACTTCCGCGGACGTCGAGCGATATGCAGGTCGATGACCCTGACTCTATCCCATCCCTATCTTTACCACCTCCCATAATGCCGCACCGTGTGTATGGACACAACTACCTTGACAAGCACTATTTGGTCGTGATCACGGTGGGGCTACCCCCTGCTCCTGATCCCAGGCGGACTGGGAAAGCGATCCGATTTCAACCGCGTTTGTCAGATTCGATCTTGGCGCGGAACGTATCGCTGCCTTCTCCCAACCGACTCAAAATGGTGATTACTGCAGGTCCCGGTGTCAATGCAGCTCCATACACGATCACACTTCCGCAAAAGAACAATCACGATACGTTCATGTTCCAGGCATCTGGCTTGAAAGACCTTTGTTTGGAATTTTCAATATACCCCAATTTTGGTACCAAGACGATCGGTCGTGCGGTTGCGCATCCGTTTGTATTGCACTCTTCCAGCGGTCGTTTTACGACGTTGTCCATCCTAGATCATCGACTTCACAGCATCGGCGAGGTATGCACCCCACGGATTGTTGCGATATGCTGACTGAATGTTGACAGATCAGCTTCTCTGCGCACGTCATCACCCCTTTCCAAGGAATCACTCTGGAAGTGGGGGGTGCGGTGGAAACGTATTGGAAGTCCCTGACGCTGAGCCAGGGCAACCCCGTTCCCCCTCGCCCACAGACGGTGCCGTGGCGGCAATCGCCCAGGTCTCTGGATTCTACGCACACGTCTCCCTCCATCCAATCGCCACCCGCGTCACCCTCGCACACGGTCACGCTATCATCCCTCTCTGGGAATTACGTTTATGCGGTTGTGCAGGTCACACGAGATCTTCAGCCAGTGCTATTTGGGGAGCAATTGCTCCCGGAATCTGCATATGATCTTGGGGTTGGGGATGTGACGGTTGCACAGTTTGAGGCCTTGTCGCATCGGTTGGACAGGGGTGAGCAGCTGGTTCGGCGAATGACCTCTGTGCACGAGTGGTATCGTGTGTTGCCGCGACTCATGTTGCCACTGTCGCGTTTCATGCAGGTACGCTCTCACACACGTATGCGCAGACGAGATTGATTGTCTTTCTTTCTTTTTTGATATATATACACAGGTGTTGCCTGTTCATTTCGGAGTGACCCTGGAGCTAGCGCTGCCCAATCAGGCGTTGGATAGAGCGGTCAACGCCGTCTTTGGGACGATCAGACAGACGACGTCGCTGGGGGGTGCGTTTGCACGACGACGGATTGCGTTTACGTCGTTTTCGCCCCAGGCGTGTGCGGCGCTCAACTGGAAACAGCCCAATTGCGAGTTTCCCTGTCTGTCTGCGGATGATTGCATCTCACGCTGTGATAGATCCGGTCTTCTTTTCGTCGAGATGCGAGGACGGAAACGATCAGTACTGCGCTAGTGTGGCCGAGGGGGTGGAGTTTGCCAAGGCGAACAATCTGCTGGGCGTCTTCTTTGATTCGGAACTTTTGGTAAGGGTAGGGGATGTATCGGCTGACTGGTGCTGACTGGTGATAGCTCCAGGTACCCTCGCTGATCCAGGGGATCCGTGATGCGGGGCTGCTGGTGGGGATGCACGGGGGCGAGGGAACGGGACGTGTGGATGCGCATGTGCACGATGGGACGGTAGAGTACGCGGACAAGGGACTAGTCTAGGATTACGTGGGTGATTCTATATGATCTAGGGCACATCTACACAATGAATTAAATGGAAGCGTTGTACAGGGCGGCATATGAGCCGCCTTTCTTGAGCAGGTCGTCATGGGTGCCAAACTCGGTGATTGTCTGGGACGGACATGAAATGGAGAAGAGGGAATGGGGGGGGGGAATGGGACGTACGCCTCGCTCCATCATCGCGATCTTGTCGGCACGGCGGGCGGTGGAAAGACGGTGTGTGATGAAGATGACGGTCTTTGAGGCGGAGATGCGGTGTATGGTGTCGACGATCCTGTTCTGTGCGTGTGCGTCGAGGGAGGATGTCTGTGTCAGGGTGAGCGGGGGCGGGAGAAAATGTGGGGGGGGAACGTGCCGGCTCGTCAAAGAGCAAGAGGTCGACCTCTGGGCGGTCTGCGCGCATAAAGGCGCGGGAGAGGGCGACGCGCTGCCACTGCCAGAAAGGGGTGGGTGGTCAATGTGGTTGTGAGCGTGGAGAGACGCACCTCGCCACCGGAGAGGCCGTGGTGCTGTCGGGCAGAGAGAGGGGTGGGTGTGCCTGGGAGGGGTGAGGAGGCGACGTCGAGCCGGGTCTTGAGTCCACCGGGGAGGGCGTCGACGAGGGCGTCTGCACCACCGAGGTGTATCGCGCGGGAGAGGGCGGGCAAGGAGTGCAGCTTTGGGACATACCCGAGACCGACGTTCTCCCTGAGCGTGGCGTTGAACTTGGAGTAGTCCTGGAAGACGGCGGTGAGGTGGCGATGGTAGTCGGCGGGTGCGATGCGGCGAACGTCGACGCCGTTGACGAGGAGGTCACCGCGGTCAAAGTCGAGGATGCGGAGGAGGACCTTTGCGAGCGTCGACTTTCCGGATCCGTTGTAACCGACGATGGCGAGGGATTCACCGGGAAGGAGCGCGAATGTGACGTCACAAAGGGAGGGTTCCTTGCAACCGGGGTATGTGAAAGAGATGTGCCTGTGACGTGGTGAGTAGGATAACTTCCAAATGGGGAATAGGGGTAACCTCGCTTCGATGTGCATGCCGTGCGGCACAGTCGGATAAGGGATGACGTCTTCCTTTTCTGGTTCCAGTTCGGGACGGATGTTCATCGCGGCACAGAATGCGCCCATCAAAAAGACGCCCTGGAATGCCATCCGTGCTGTCGTCATCAAATTACCAAATGCGAACACGACGGACTGAATCGTGCTTCGGTACAACGCAAGCGAACCGAGCGACGCTGACGACGTTTGGAACATTACCAACACCGGTACCTGGACATGGTGAACAACGCGACTCATCAGAATCGAACCAGCTCACATGTTGTACTGCAAACACCAGGTCCGAGACATGAATCTGGTTCACCACACCCGAGAGCGAGAGCTGGTTCGGCGCACGCTCACCGTGTAGCATCGCCTTGCGTGCACCCCGCCACGACTCGAGCACCCATGGACCGAGTCCGAACAGGAGCACCTCAGCCCGGTGGGACTCGTTGTACGCCAGGTTGCGCATCTTTTCCTGCCGCTCAGCTGTCCGTGCCTCGTCCGCCGAGTACGCGAGTTCGGGCGCCGACTGTCCACCCGCGAACCGGTTCAGCACCAGCGGGAACAGCGCGGACACGAGCGACAGCATCAGCACCCCGAGGTTGCCCGATCCACCCGTGAGGGAGAACAACACGACGAGGTGCGAGACCAGCTCGGACAGGAGCGCAAACACCTGCACAAAGTCAAAGGGCGAGAGCAGACCAAACGAGCCCATCCCGTTGAACGAGCGCACAAACAGGTCGGACTCGTGGAGGCAGTCACGCACAACCGGGTCGGCGAGGGTCGGGATATCGAGGCGGAGGCGTTGGGCGAGCTGTTGGTACTCGACAAAGAACCGGGCGGACTCGTGCACGATGTGTTCGTTGGCAGCCGCGAGTGAGTCGATGGTGGTCTCCGCAGCGCGACGCAAGATCTCGGCGGCGAGGAGGGAGACAAGGCGCGACCAGGAAAAGCAGCCCGAGGAGACGAGTGTCTGGAGCTGCGTGGATGGATCAGCATCCCAGCATGAGGGCCAGGGACGTGCTCACCTCGTCGACGATCATCGCCTGCGAATAGCCCCTGAACGCGGGGAAGAAGCCGCGCACGACGTGGAGGACGACCATGAGGGTGGTCCGAAACGGGTGCAGCGCCCAGAGCGTCGAGAGCAGCTCAGGGAGACACGCGCGGGCGATGGCAAACGCGAGGCGGACATTGTGCTCGGTCACTGGCCGTTGTGCGCCTGGTACGAGGTAGCCGCGACGACGGGGTATACCGCGCGAGGCGAGCCAGGCGTGCATGGATGGCTTCCGGGGGTGCATTGGGTTCAGCTGGGGTGGCCCAGGGTATAAGAGCCTTGCAAGTGTCACAGCATCAGACGAGTTTGGCAGCGTCGTCCCGACCAAAGGTTTATGAAACCTAAGTTGTTTTAGGAAGCAAAGACACCCTCGACGCCCCCCGGTAAGCCCTGCCCGGTTTCGCCGGACATGTCCGCATTTGGGCATTAGGCCACATCTCTTCCCCGACCCACCCCTTCTCCTCCTCCTCCTCCTCCTCCTCCTCACCCCCACCCACGCCCCCACACACACACACCCGGCCCCAGCAGA